>JBBPTV010000832.1:0-14738 GCA_038094275.1 Tubosaeta brunneosetosa | reverse complement strand
AGTTCACAGCCCTACACAGCCCTGTGAACCTCTACAATAGTAAGTACCTTCCTATAATGTCTGTGACACTACACATGTCTGTCCAGACCTGTACAGCCTATGGTTGGTTTGCTGATGAAAACCATCGCCTTGCATTAGGCATCTGCATGGGTGTACCCATGGGTGTCAGCACCTCAACCCACACCCATACCCATGAGTATACCCATACCCATGCCATGGGTATGGGTATTCCCACAGGTATCCATGGGTGTCACACGGGTCACCCAACCCATGGGTGAACCCATCACCACAACGCCGACGATGAGGGCAACATTGCGGAACTGTGCACCTGTGCCACCACCACCATCACCATGTGGACGACGAGGGCGAGGTGCACCCACCACCACAACGCCAATGGGGGTGACGTTGCGAAATGGCGCACCCGCTGCCACCACCACCACCATCATCGAGAGGATGACAAGGGCGAAGGTACACAACAGCACACCTGCCACCACAGTGCTGAGTGATGGAGAAAAACAGCACACCACTGCCATCACTTCGACAATGACGAGGGCGGGGTATATGTGACGGCGCACCCACCACCACAGCACTGACGACGAGGGTGACGGTGTGATGCGGTGCACCTGCTGCCACCACCGCCATCACTGTGATGACGAGGGCAAGGGTATGCAACGGCACACCCACCAGCTGACGATGAGGGCACGGTACGAAACAGCGCACCTGCGCCATCACCACCATCACTACGATGACGACGAGGGCAAGGGTACGCAATGGCGCACCCACCTGCGACATCACGATGACGACAGCGAAGGCGAGGGTATGCAATTGTGCACCCACCACTGCAGCGCTGACAACGATGCCCGTCACCACCATGGGACAACACGGAGGGCGAGGACTGCACAATGGTGCACCAACACTCCACCGTGACGACAACGAGAGGGCGAATTGGCGCACAACAGTGTGCCAGCGGGGGTGGTGCATGACACGCCCACCACTACTGTGACGAAGATGGCAGTGGCAGGGATGACGAAGTCGCACAACCGTGTGCCCACCGCAGCCAGGACAGCAAGGGCGCCATGACCCCCATTGCGACGCTATCACCTGTGTCCACTGCATGTCGGGTTATGGCACGGGCACACCAACCACGACGATGGCAGTGCCATAGCGTGTCTACCCCCACCATAATGACAAGGAGCGGCACGGGTGGGCACAGACACGCCACGACGATGGCACGGGCAGGGGGATGGCATCGCGCCTGCCCCCACCATAATGATGAGGATGCAGATGAGGTGGCAAGGACACCATCCTGATGACGACAACGATGATGGTGATGAGGGGGCATAACGTTGCACCATCACCACAGCGCCGATGATGACAAGGGCGAGGTGGCGCAACGGCGCACCCACCACCACACTGCCGGCGACGACAAGGGTGAGGAACAATGATGGGGAGGGTGAGAGGGGCGATGGCCTGCAGTGCTACCCTCCCACCACCACACGATGATGAGCTGGGCAAGGGCTGCGCAATGATGTGCCACCACATGACAACAACATGGATGTCGCAGGGGGTGGACGACGATGAGCGCGAGGGCAGCATGATACCTTACCCACCATTACCATGCAGCGATGATGGGACCATATATGTCTAGGTCTTATGGTATACCCATGCCATGGGTGTGGGTATGGGTATGGGTATGCAACCAACCAACCCACACCCATACCCATGCATACCCATACCCATGACCCATGTGGGTTACCCATACCCATGCAGATGCCTACCTCGCATGGTGACTGGATCATCGCCTTTGGCAAAACTGTTCAGGCGATCGGGTTCACCCTACCCTCATGATGAGCTGAATACAAGGCCTACCAAGTGTACATGTCCCAGCTCTTCGCCTCCATTGCCCCTTTCTTCCACTCTAAAGTCATCGACCTTGACTAGAGCTCTGCACGGGTAAACCCACGGATATCACAGCCACCACCCATATCCGACCCGCAAACAACCCATACCCTCCACACCCACAGGTTAGATACACAATGGGTATTGGGACAGGTACACGGGTCCATACCCTCAACGGGTATTACCCATGGGTACCAACTTGAGTGTTGAGACATTGTACATAGAAACATCTAAATATCAATGCTGTCCCATCTGTCCGGCAGAATGACCTCCGTGTCACCCTCAACGTCATCCATCAAAACGACCGGTTTGACATCACCATCCTTGACCAGACCCATTGCACTCCAGGATCCAAGGCACAATAGCGCTTGTGTAGTTTGTGCACTCAGGGAATTGTGGACATGAGGTAGGACAAGGCGACCTCGGCTGAAGAGGCGCTCGACATCGACAGAAGTAGCTGTAAAGTTTGATATGTTAGTGGATTGTGTGAGCAACCTACAGTGAGGCTGAGCCATACCTGGAATTGTGAGATAGTCGGTAGCCATGTGAGCAAGGCAAGGGTACATGTCTCGGTGCTCGTGCCACCATGTGATCACGTCGGTGATGTTCTCAATGTCTGCAGCAAGGTATACATCCAATTCATTGAGTGGTTGCTTCGTTTTCGCTTTAGCTAGTGTTGGAAGGTTGTCAAATAGGTTCTCAGACATCTGCAAGTGGTTTGGAACGATCAATCAGATTACTACCATGATAGCTTAGGTCCTACCTTCTCTTCAATATGCACATCTGTGTCCTCCAAACCTTCATCATTTATGGCATGGTGTGAGGCGTACGTATTGCTGTAAACATCACGGACAAGGCTTTGCACAGTAGTGATCCACTCAGCTGACCAGCCAGCTGCCTTGAAGTACTCTGTTACAATCTTTTTCCTTTTCTTTCCTCTTGTCCACTCGTGTACACTTCGCTCATCTCCTTCCGTTAGTCTTTCCTCTTCTCGTCGCCAAACTACGACTTTCTCTTGAGGCCATCAACGCTTCCTTCGGGTGATGACTCCTATCTTTATCTCTCAGGCTTACGTTCTTCCCTGAGTAGTATCCTAAACTATCATCTTGTCCTCTCACCTTTCGTCTTCCAATGACTTCCTCGTGTTGTCATTTCCTTTCTAAGGTAGATGACTCGACTCCATAGTTCCTTCTTTTGTCTTGTCTTATCTTGCTTTCTCATTGGACGATTAGCTCCGCAGCCGTCTCTCTCACGACGGTGATGTTTCCCCTTGTTCCATAACATTCCATAGTGTTCCATTCTCTCACGATCGGAACGTTTATATACCTGATCGCCTGTACAATAATTCCTCACTCTGAATCTACGATCCTTGTCGTACTCATTCTCTGTCCTTGAGCGATTCTCAAGACCCGTGTGCTCTCCTCGTCATCGTCCTCGGTCCTCTGTCTTTGGTTCACACTTAGCTTGCTAGGAGAGACGCTGTGGTACCTCTTCATGAGCGTCCGCCTCTCTTGGGTTAAGTCGAACGCCCTCTTGAGTACGCTTAGCGTTACATACTCGAGTTTGTGTCCAGGGTGTAGGACTGTCGTTACTCGTTAGAATCATGTATTGTGTACAATGAGAGAATCGGAAACACGTACCCATGGTGATCCAATATAACTTTGAATTGTCCGTTTTTGAGTAGTAGCAGTTGAGGGTTTTTTTGCCAAGCTCAATGGTAGCACGAATGGCAGGATGGAATTCCTGTTTCTTGAGAAGGCCGGTGGTGAAGGTTGTGTTGATGTAGTCCATGGCAGGAATAACCATGGCAAGGTTAGGTGTTGCACGCGAGAAGAAGGTGGTAGTGTCCTTCAAAATCTAAAATCACGTGATGGTCAATGTGTTTGTGGCCACGTAAGTCTCACTGACCTTCAGGATGTCGCACATCTGTTCCACCAAACCCCACTCCTGCTCGTCAAGAGCATACTTGCTCAGACCAAGCTTGTGCTTGTCTGTGATTGCATTGATTCCCAGCTGGTATTCAAGCATGAAACGCAGCATGTCGAATGTTGAATTCCATTGGGTTGCAACATCGCGTGGAATATTTTGGACGGGAAGTTCAAGCTCTTCCAGCATGCTCCTCCAAGCTGGAAGAAGCTTGGTTGTTGAGTGTATAATTTTGTATGCTAGCTTGCGAAGCTGTGACAGGTAAGTGCTACATTAACGCATGCATTGTAGCTTACCTTTGCGAGTATCAGTTGGAGCGGACGGATGTGGTGGCTTAACCTGGCACGCTCCTCTATTGACAGGGATGCGACCTCATCAACCCATCCGTCAATGTCATCAGCTGCCTGGTACGTTATCTGGTCAGTATCATCTTCGACCAGCCCCACATAATCATCCGACTCTGTTTCGTCATACAGACTGGCAAGCTCGCCATCTATGTCCTTACTCCCTTGTTTGGGTAAGTCAAATTGCTTTAAAAAGCTTTTAGCGACCAAGTTGACGATGTGAAGGAAGTATTGTGTCCTTCCTGCCTCACCACCAAAGTATGCGAGGAGATCAACCAGCTCAGCAATCATTGTGTCATTCGCCGATGCATTGTCCACTATAATACTCAGGATCTGCGCTATAAATTCCGGTAAGCTGTCCCTTGTTTGCAATGCCACAGACCTTATCTGACACTCCAAACTCGTTTAGAATGTTTGTGATTGCTTCTGCGAGAACGGCGCCGCTGTGCGCCTACATAGATTGATCAAATTACTGTAATCAGTGAGTTATGACCTAGCAACCTACCATCACAACCTCAACAATATCCAGGACCATGGACACGGGCTTGCCTGCATGTGCCATGTGTACGGTAACAGCAACAAATGCCTTATGGTTTGGGGATGTCCATGCATCAGTGGCGAAGCTTAACTCGCCATCATATTCCTAACATTCATAGATAGCAGACACCTGTCAACAGTGGACCTAAACAAGACTCACCTGAAGCATCTTGGCAATCCGCCTGTGCACATTCGCAAAGACGAGTTGGACATCATGTGAAATGGTTGTTGGGTGAGGTAGGTAATACTCTGGTCGTCCAGTTTTGACTATCGACAGAAAGCCGCGGTCCTTGACAATTTCGAATGGGCGAAGGCTTTCTGCCATCCATCGGACACATTCTGCCCTGTCAATGTGTCTTGATGAGTGTACATGGCATGATGACATGACGCACTTGATCTCAGTACGGGTATGCAGTCTGTGAGAGTAAGTCACTTTCCCATTTCCCTTTCGCTCAAATGCTGCTTCGATTGACCCATTTTTAGCATATGATTTGGCAGCCCCTCGTGCGGTTTCCAAGTCCTTTGCCTCCGATATATTGGCAACAACATTGGCACCCCAGCAACCTTTAACGTGTTTCCACATGTTGCTGGTTGATCCTCGGTCACCTTTGTCAAGATATCGTCGAACCGTACTGTCACAGCCCTTTGCAAGGCAACAGAAGGCATGTGCATGTTAATGGTCAACATACACAATCTCGGGAACAGGTGCAAAGAAAGCATAGATGGATGAGTTCCATTCTTTCATTAGTCACTCTATTTCCAGTGTTATGTTATGCTTACATGGATTTATTCCAGATACGCACCAAGTTCGGCTTCTGAGTCTTCATCCATGGTCTCTGTGGCACCTGCCATGTCCTTTGCAGGTTTTGGTCGGCTTATCGCACCTGTATTTGTGCACTTTTTTGTAGGCTTTTCAATTGGCCTGTTACGTGTTTCGGAAGTATCTGAATCGTCTTCTAGTACACGTTTTTGCTTCTTTGGCTTTGATCCCTGGTCTCGAGGCACATCAGTGGTACTAGTGATGTGTGTACCTCCTTCGAGCTGTACAGCCTTGGGTATCGCATTGTCCCTTTGAATATTCTCGTTAACTTGTGCATTGCAGGCCTTCTGAGTATCTGCAATCGCCTGGGCCTTTTTTTCAGTAGGACGGGAAATCTGTTTTGCGCTCATGTCATCAGGGTGTGGCGAGATCTGAGATGTGGATGGACAAATGCAGTTTAAACTACCTTCGAAAATTTAGAGTTTGTGACATGTACAATTCATGAAGATTGCCAAGATGGTATTACTATCCATGGGTATGAATGGACGGGTGGACGGGTCCAAATATGGTAACCCGTACCCATACCCTTGTATACCCATACCCATGACCCATGATGGGTACCCATACCCATGCAGAGCTCTAACCTTGACAAGGCCATCTGAATCAGGGTTGCCTGGCAGAAGCACTTACACCTCACTCATCTTGCCAGCTTCGAAGACCTGTGAACCATTCATCTCTCCCCATATGGGATGGGTCCGGTTGCTGACTCAGGAGAAATTGGAGGGAGGAAATCAGGAACAAAGTCTGGAAATATTGGACAACAAGCTGCCTATTGAAACGACTTCAAAGGAGTGAAACCGTAGACGTCAACATCCGCAGCATCGACGTGAAGACTTCAATGTAGTGGCAACCTTTGCCAAGAGTGAGGGAACTCACTCAGAGAATACACCAATGAAGGAGGAACTCCAAAGTGAACTTGACTGGGGAGGAATCCCAGCAAGCCACTCTGGCTTTATATACTACTTCTACTGTATGTACATGTTGTGACCAGATCTACCGATGAGTCACTAATATGGCATACCCTCAACCCTATAGATAAGAATACATAGCCATGCATAGCACGGAAATGAGAAACACAAGGTAAAGGCATGTAAAGCTGTGGACACAGCCAAGATAAGAGAAACATGATGCGCACACAAGGTGTGGCAGAATGGAAGAATAATAAAGATGAAACATACACAGCCTTATGCACAGATTGTAATGGAAATGGAAGTATGCATAGATCTAGATCCAAGTGTGTCAGCACTTATGACCGTTGTCTGGCTAAGACACAATGTCAAGTCAGCTCTTACTGCACAGCATGGCTGTGACCCTTGACATAACCTAGACGTTAAGTTATAAAGAGAAACAGTAAAGAGAAAGGAAATAAGAGAATCAGAGAATAAGAGAAGCATGCGGCTGCAAGGGAAATGGTGGTACAGATAAGGCACAGCCTTGATAAGAGATGTGGCAGCCGATAGCGATAAGGGATCATATGACTAGGAATGATGCATGTGGTAACCATAAGTCAATCATGGTATGAGTCAGAATGAGTCATAGATAAGGAATGAGTCATGATATGTCATGGATGTGTCATGAGGCATGACATGAGGTTTGCATAATGTATGCCTTGAGGCATGACGTCATAGATAAGAGATAAGGAAATGGATTCCAGACCCAGAGCATGTGATGTGAAGAAATGAAAGTGAATACGTGTTAAGGCAATGACCTTGCGGACATCTAGCGTATTCTTGATGACGTCTAGAGCATTCGTACGCTCTTGTACTAAGACCAGGATATGGTCCCGTAACAGGGTTCACCTATCACACACATGGCACAAACTCAAATCGTGGGAACTTTTTGGTGTTTACCTTGCCATTCGGTAGGGTGTCTATCCCTGTTATGATGATGACAAAGGCAAGGCAGCACAGCAGTGCAACAATTTTATGTAGTAACTATCGACTTTACTTGTGATCTATTCCCTGTATTTACTTACATCTGCAAAGCTGTAGAAATCATGTCATGAATGTTGGTATTTTACTGAGTACACAATCATTCCAATTGGTCAAAAAGGCTGGAAGCAAGAGACATATACCTAAATGTGGGTGACTTCCAAAAAGAAATGGTCACTTGCAGGTGGTTGGATGGTCCCCTACCTCAGCTAACAGGGATTTGGTTTGCAGATGTATATTGCGCATGAAGTACATTATATCATACATGAGGCACAAACAAATTGCGGGAATTTTTTGGCATTTACCTTGCCATACTGTTCGCAAATGACTCTGGGGTAAAAGCAGGATGGAGAAATGGTGTGGTGTAAGCTAACCAAACTGTGAATTCAAAGAACAAGTCTCCAAAGAAAGGTTTGGATCCGTGACAGAAGGTAGCCCCTTAATCTCAGAATTTCATCTATTTTCCAGATTTTATTCCGTTTACTTGAATTGCTTGTATGTTGGGTCTGCAGAAACTGGCATCATCATCTGTCTGACGATCTTGGTCCCAACACTTACATGGAGAATATCGCTGACAAGTTTGAGAGGTGAGCACATGAAAACCCAGGAAAAGTGCAAGAGATATATTCTGCAATTGTCTCCATTATCTTGTTGGGGGACCTGTTCACAATGCAACCAGGATCAGACATGGTGGCCAACGCGCAACAACTCTTACCTTGGCTTGTATCCCAACCACATCCTGGACACAACCAACCTTGCGCTTTTGTTTCACTTCCACCAGCAAATAATGTTTAAGGCATTTGATAGTCATTTGATGGTCATGCTCCAGGGAATCCAGCATAAATATGTGGGTCCTTGCATCATCTGAGCATTCCACTTCACAGTCACATTTATCATCTCCTAGGGTTCTTGCTGGATCATAAATGATGGCAAGGTACCAATGGTTTCTAAAAGGGAGGCTTTGATAAATTGGAGAGAAGGGGACAGCCATAGAGATACCATTCGTGTATCAGGATTATCAAAAATCTCTTGCTGAAGATGTCCACGCCTGAGGTCCAACTCTTTACTCTGTGATATCCAACCTCCAAGCTGGAGGAACATGCTGTGAATGAGAAAGATTAATACCATGTCTGAAGCATACCATTTTTCACTGTTCAGCACCTCAAAAAAAAGGGGCTGAAAACATGAATATCATCTGCATGGTCATGATTGTCAACACAAAGGTCGCTCTTCCAGATCCTGCAGGCTTATGAATGACATATGCGCATGAATGTTTTATCTTCAGTACCTCAAGCCAAATTCCACAAGTTTATCATTTAACCACCTGTGGGGCCATAGTCTTTCCACGTCAGAAGGGGAAATACCTAGTCTATTGAACCACTCGCTTAAAACACAGTGATTCGAGTAAATTTATAAAGGGCAATTAAATACTTACAGTTCTTCCTGGGGGAGCAGCTGTGGAAATGACAGCTTAGCTCGAGCTTCAGAGCAGTCTGATTTTCCATAATCTTCAGCCAGAGGAGGAATCTCACTTTCCCCCCCAAAATCAGACTGGCCAATAAAAGTTTTTGGCTAGTATCCATGGAATACCACAGGAGGTAACTAGGTAAACAGTTCCCTATCTTCTCCCATAAGGCAGAGGCAGGCAGGTCTACGTCGTCAAGATCCAGCACCCTCAGGATTAAGTCTGTTCTTTTCGGGGGATTTGGCCGTTGTCCGGCTGTTGGAGTAAAGTTGGGACACCACTTCAACTCAAGTGTGCACTTGCCAAAAAAGGATGTTGGTCATGAAAACCGTGATGGTATAAGAATCACGCAGGTACCTGTCATCGTGTTGCACTCACTGGTGGTGCAAGGCTAAGACTGTGTGTGGGAGAGGGTACTCAAGCGGTCCATGCACTTGCTCATCTGTTGGGCACCCCTCTTCAAGGATCAGGGTCTGGTGATGTACGGTGTGAAAACGGCGATCATTGCCACTGTATGGGTGGTCCATTAGCTCAACGAGCTGAGCATGGATTGGATATGAGCTCACTGTCTCCAGGCAATGACATTTCTGACATAGAAATGTATCAGCGGGGTCGATTCTGTTCTCAGCAAACTGGCTTACCCCCTCTGCAGGAGATCAACTGCCACATTCCGCTGATCAATCTGGATAAGATATTCACCAGGGGACTGTCCCAATGCCCCAAGATGTTGCAGCATCGATGGGTGAAGAGGCAGAAGGAGCATCTTGAAACAGATTGCTAGAAAGTGACAAGCAACGGTAATACCATTCTGATGTTGTTCACCGTAAATTGTCTACTCTGCTACTGGTCATTGATGGCATTCCAAGGTGAGTTATCTGATGCAGGAAGTTGGCCATTTGTCTGCTCTGGAAGAATATTTTGAACTAGCCAATATTCGTGACTTACCTAGAAGTGCGAAGGGAGACTGCTGAGCGAGGAACCACAGGTATTTATGGGAGCATGCATGGTTTACATGCTGCATGTGATTCCCCAAACAACTGCCCAGCATCGTCATCAACCATGAATGCCGGAAATCTTTCTCGTTCTCCAAATATCCATGGATTAGGGGGTCAACTTTGTCTTTACTGACCCTGCCATTTGCATCTCTGCCTTAATCATAGCAAGGCGATGCGAGCAGCCATGTTCTGCACTCATCTTGGACCAGTGCTGATGGGGCGTGATGCTATTGCCCACACCTACAATGCAGAGCCAGGCGTCAGGTCCAATTCTCCGAGGACCATGGCGATAGGTGCTGTATCCCTGGCCTCACTCCTGAACTTCTGCCATTCATGTTCTTCTGCCACAGCCCTCCAACTCCTCCTTTCACCGAAGTGCAGATCTGCCACTGTTATGCACTGACACAGGCCATGGCTGAAGATGAAATATGCAAGTGCAAGTGAGGTTAGGTGTACATGAGAGAGTGGAAGGGAGAGAATACTTGCTGCCGACATACGTAGAGAATAAGGGTTGAAAGCGTGCACAAAGGAAGAGAGCTGGGAGACAGTGTGAGCTTGGAGGAGGCAAGGAGAGATCCAGGTGGTCCATTACAGTTGAAGAAAATGCTTGTTTCACTCCCCCTGCTGAATCGTCAGCTCACAAGGCCCACCCCATTGGAGAGCTCAATAGCGGGGCAGGCATGATTGTCTCCAATTATGACAAGGAGTAGTGAGTGCGTATGCAGCAATGGCAATAGGCTTGCAGATTCAATTGGGTGTCAGTACCAAATTGGTGTCGGGTTGAGGCACTTGTATATAAGGTGGACATGCTCATCATGCACCCTCAGCTTGCACGAAATGGATTTCATCCAGTAAAGCAGCTGATGGTGAGAGTGGGCATCAGCATGTCGGCATTTTGCAACCTGGGATGTGTGATGGTGGATTTCAATCAGTTCACTTTCAGCGCATGGATGGATGCCTTTTTCACCTGGGATGTCAGATGTATTCAGAACCATGCACCTCCTCCACATACAGCACTAAGTTTCCCATTACAGATGCAGGATCCTTCTGTGTAAATAGTTGTCAGGTTCAGCCACTGACCTTCAAGCTATTCCAGACTTGTATGATTTCATTGGTGTGCAATGCGCACATGGAGTATATACATATACTACCTGGAGTGAGTCAAAGCAAGCCATGTCATAACAAGTAGCATATCTACACCACCCTAAAAAACTACATAATAAGGAAACCTAACAAAACAGCTGAATGCTAAAGTACTGCCCACAAGGGTGCTTTATGTGAGGTGAATCATTAATGGCAAAAATTGCTGCGTTTCCATTGTTCAATTTTGACGATTGCCACATGTACCGCATCCATTGTGTTCAAGACATTCTCTCACTCCATGTGGAGGTTGCATATCCTGGTGCTAAACCTCTCTATATCACTCTCAAAATATTGAAGCACACTCTCCTCAGTAACTTGGGCATCCTGATGACAAATTTGGTGTCTTGCTGTCGATGGTAAACATTGCATAATGCTTTTTGGAAAGGAAGTAAATACCTACCAATATGGTGACCAGATTTAGTCCGAGAAGGGCCTGGAAACTCTTCAGTGATAACAACCATAGAAATGAAAGATAGGTTATCTGCTGGAAACAATCAGCAGATTTCATACCTTCCTTTCCATCCTCTGAAAGGGCAAGTTCTGTGCTCTCCACCTCAACCAGAGTTTTTTGCCCCTTCCCACCAATTTCCAGCTCTAAACGAGTAAAAATGCATTGTAGGTTTATGAGATTCAGCAGCTTTCTGATCTTCTGCGAAAATATTCCCAGATGGCTCCCTAGGGTTCCTTGACATATTGTCCACATCTATTGCTGCAGTAATAGAAAGAGAAATACATCATTGGCAGAATGAGCCAATTGGCCACAAACATTCCATGGAACCATATGGGGAGGAGATTCCAGGCAGCTCTGATTCAGGAAACTCTGAGCAGAGAAGGAGTCAGCCTGGGCTAAAAATGGTAAGTGGCTTCAACCTTGTGATGTGGATGGTCCTAAGAGAGCTAGTGAATTCTTCTTCATTTTGTCTATGTCTGTTGCCATAACATCAGACCTAGAAAAAAGTCATGGCAGTTTTTAACCAATTTTGTACCTTCCTTGGTTCCATATAGGGAAGAAATCGCCGCTAATTCCCACTCAGTGTCCTCTGAAAGGGGCTTGGTATTCCAAAACAATGATAGACTAGTCACTGACCCAGTGACTTCAAACCTTTCATAGGGTGGGACGGCACAGGGAATTTTGGAATCTTCCATTGGAAAAGATCTGCAACAGAGTTCCGGTGGTTTCCACGCAATAGCACACTGGGTACCAATCTTGGGGATTCGCATCTTCTGCCATACCCCCAATACCAAGGCCTAAAAATGGGTGAGCTTATTTCTACCCAAAAGTGAGCGAAATTCTGACTGGGGGGGTTCAAGCCTTTGGCAGGGTGGGGCGGCAAATGAATAGTTGGTATCTTGAACTCTGTCCATTGGGAAGGATCTAGAAAGGAGGAATTCTGGCAGTTTCCATGCAATAGCATACAGGACACTAGCCTTGGGAATTCGTGCTTTCTGCTATATTCCCATTATCAAGACCTGGAAATGGATGAGTTTATGTATTTCTATCTGAATGGGAGTGGAATTCTGACCAGGGGGGTACACGCCTTTGGTAGGGCCAGGTGGAAAATAAATAACCAGTATCGTGAACTCTGCGATATCAGGAAATGAGGAGAACAGCCATCTGATTCCTATTCCTTTGGAATCAGTCTGATGAAAAATGAAATTGGCCCCCCCACCACCATCCATCTGAAAATCCTCACCACTCTCCTCAAAGTGGACTTTGCTGCCTTTCTGCATGTCTCAGCCTTTTGTGATTTTGCCTTTGAGATCATCCTAGGTCAGAAAGGCCAGGTAGGAACTGTCGCTAGGGGGATGTAATAAATCCTTCAGTATTTGTGCTGTAGTACGCACAATTCTTTACTTGCCTCCATCCCTACAGATAAGTTCATTTAATCAAGAAAAATTCCAGGGGTCACGTGCCACAGAGATTCATAGTCAGCTTCCAATGACTGATAGCCATTCCAACGGTGGGCATGCTGCAGGCAAGCCAAAAATCATTCCCAGGGGCGGAGCTGCAATTATGAGCCAGATTAGGGTACAGTTTGGTAGTATAGCTACGAAATTTACCCTAATTTAACACATCACGCGTCGGTTCAGCTGGTCAGACTGATCGGAACCAATTTTTGGTCACGTTGGAGCCCCTGTGTCATGGGATGGTATTCACCAAGTGCTGTCCAGCCAATCAGCGCCTGTGGATACCCCTAGGTACATTTTTCCGGGATCAGATCAACCTGATTGGCTGGACAGCACTTGGTGAAGATTTCCTTACTGTCCCGTGACACAGGGGTTCCTACGTGACCAAAAATGGGTCCCACAATTGGTCATCAGAAGCTGACCATTCCGTGGGAACCCTGGGTATGATGAATCTCCCCCCAACAGAGACAAATAGTTGTTACCCTTGAGCTGGTGTCATCCACCATACAGAGGCGACCCTGTCCCTGCCCACTGATGCTTGCCAGCGTTTGCAGGCAGCTTGGACTCAATGGTGAGTCTTTTACGACCCCATGCCCACCCACCATGTACATGGTGTGTCCTATATACTGGTGCTTGCCTGCACTTGCAGGCAGCTCAGAGTTAACAGCAAGTCTTTATGACCCCATGCTCCTATTCCAAGTGAATGTATGTGTGTGGTGACATAGAATATGTGTTAGAAATACATTTATACATGGATTTACCCAAAATACTAAGTGCTAGTGAGTTATTTTTCCATCTAATTTCATAATTGACTATAAAACTCAAATGTAGGTCAAATGTGTTAGGAAAAATCAGGGATACCACTAGGGATGTATAGGGGGTGGCTGTGTCGGTTGCAACTGGTTGCAACTAGTCTTTTGACTTTCAAAAATCCCAAAGACCAAGACCAAGACCATCAAAGACCAAAAACCAACCAAGACCAAAACCAACCAAGACCAACTTGACAGTCTTTTGGTCTTTGACAGTCTTAGGACTGGACTTTTGAACACTATTGGATGTCTCCCATCTTTGAGTTTGGGAATGCACTGCCTACATGCATATATAGAAGGTTAGGCACAATTCCCTTGCTCCTTATTATGTGAAATGTGTATTCATTAGCTATCCTCATGGTTAGAAGGGCTGGATGTTCTACAATCTGCTCACCAAGCACACCATCATCTCTGAGCATGCTGATTTCAATAAGTGCCACTTTCTTTCTGGTTCCAAGCCTCCTGGTGCCCCACCTATCCTGCATTCCATGCCTATATCCTATCATCCACCCTTGCTGTCTATGGACTCAGATTATCCTCCACCTCATCTGTTGCCTGTACCTGAGGTGCCTCTTCCTGATCATAATCCTCCACGTGCTGTGCTTGTGAGGTCTCCTAAGTACACTCCACCTTCTTCTCCACCTCCTCAAGTGCTAGTAACATCCATTGGCATTAGTTCTTGTCTTCCTGCTAGGCAAAGGAATCCTCTCAGAGCATGGTGGAAGCTTAGTCCTGATTGATCATACAGATGATAAAGATGAAGATGCTGATATTTCTCTTGCTCTCAGTGATAACACACCATTTCCTCACTCTTATCCTAAGGCCATGCAGCTTCCTGATGTGGACAATTGGAGACAGGCTGCTCTTGATGAGATTGTTGCACAGAAGGCCAATGGTACATGGGATCTTGTTCCTAGACCAAAGGATTGTCCTGTGATTGGATCCAAGTGGATATTTACTA
>JBBPTV010000831.1:0-14758 GCA_038094275.1 Tubosaeta brunneosetosa | reverse complement strand
CCCCAGGCATGACAATGACTTTGTAGAGATTTACGACATTCGTGTCGCTCCGACCCACCAGGAATTGATGTGTCGCATCCAACCATTCTTGCCGGCAAGCTTGTTTGATGCGCCACATCCAGCCCCGGCCGATTCTATGCAACGCTTGTTAGACATTCAATTCCGCCTCTTGAGAGAGGAGCTCACGTGCGTGTTATACTAGCGTATGTTTCTCATTTGCCCATGGTCGGATTTAGGGCGCCGTTGCGAAAGGCTGTGCAACTCGTCCAAGACGACCTGGGCGATTTGTATCGGCGCAAAACAAAGCTAGGTGATATCCTTCAAAAGGGCGGAGGAAAGTACCACGGGGCGGCCGACAGCCATGAATCGTTGATGTTCAACGTCTACACCGGCGTCGTCTTCACATCCTTGGCTCCAGATCGCCGGGGAATCTCTATGGGCGTGACGATCGATGCACCTCCAGGGAGAGCTCGTTCCGACAGAGCCGGCGTCCGCGCCGCGTTTTGGAAAGCAATGAGTGGGAAACGCCTCGTGAACGGCGGCCTCATCGCCCTCGTCTGGCAGAGAGAGGACCACGTCACAGTCCACCTTGGGACCATCGCAAGCGGTCCGCTGGATATGAAAGGCCACGTCAACGAGGATGGAAATCGCCTCAAGATCCAAATCGCCTTTTTCGACAGCGAAGTGGAACTGCGCATTCTTTCAGAGCTGAGGCGCGGACGGTCTGTGTCGAATGACATCCGGCTGCTCGTGGAATCGCCCGTCATGTTCGAGGCCATCCGGCCGTTCCTCGAAGCCCTCAAGGCAGAGCCTGAAATCATCCCCTTCTCTCGTTATCTCGTGTTCCATCCATCAAATTACCTGAGGACCTGTACCATTGATCCTCCAAAGTACGCGGCTCTTCCGGGGTTCAAACTTCAGCTGGCATCCTTGTTCAATCAGGACGCAGGGGTGGACGATTTACACATGACCATATCGGACAGGAGCTCGATCGACCACGCGAGGGCAGAGCTGCGTAGAGCCAGCCGTCTCGACCCCAGTCAAGCCGATGCTGTCATTACCACTTTGACTAGTGAAGTGGCGCTGATTCAGGGGTGAGTCGGTCAGATCTGGATGAAAGGCGTTGCTGACCTCGTGTGTGTAGACCACCCGGAACCGGAAAGGTGATTGTATTCTTGATCGCCAATAGATGCGATGGACTGATGTCTTGCTTCATTTCAGAGTTATACAGGCGTCGAGCTTCTCCGTGTGCTTGTGGCCAACGACATTGGCCCCATCTTGATGATCGCGTTCACGAACCATGCTCTCGATCACATGCTGTGCTCTGTTCTCGATGCAGGCATCACAACGGACATTGTTCGTCTGGGTTCTCGTGCATCCGAACAACGCATTGCAGAGTACTCGATCGAGACGCGAGAGATGGTCGCCGGGCAGTCCCGTCTCCAGCCCGCGTCGTCTTCCAAATACCACGAACTCAAGACCATGGGCCACGAGATCTCAGGGCTGATCAATCGCATCCGAGAGATTGATTTCGAGTCGGATTCGTCTGAAATACGAAAGTTTATCTCGCTGGCGTATCCGGAACAAGACGTCTTCTTCGCATCGCCACCGTCGTGGATCAACGTTGCCAAGGACCTCGCTCAGGACGGCGATGAAGAGGGAGGACAGTGGCAGAGACAGGGTCGTAGAGGCCAGGTGTTGGACGTGGACACCTCGTTTTATGCGTTTTGGAGAGACTGCGGTGACCTCGAGTTTTTGAAGATGGTGACAACGCCGGTCGTGTCCAAAGGAAAAGCCGCAGTCGCTAACCCGGGCCCTTCGAATCGTTTTGAGCTCTTGGCCACGGAGACTGCAAAGGACGGAGAAGACACGGATGCCTCTGAGGACGAAGACGAGGAGTCGGATGGGGAGAGCGTCGATGTGCCACCTGAGAAATTGTGGATGACGGCCAACGTTACTGATGGCTCGGACGACCATTCGACCGTCTCGGACTCGGAGGAAGCGACCTCTAAATCTTCTGATGATATTTGGGCTTCACCCATCGCGGAGGTGCGACCTAGCTATGTCCACGATCCGTTTGGGTTCTTTAAGGCCCTTGGAGAGGATGACGTCCCGGAGGCGCCTCTGGGCGACCGTGATTTGGACGCGTTGTTGGATGGGGACAGCGTTTGGAGTATGAGTCGGTATGAGCGGCAGATTCTCCACGCGTTCTGGATCGAGGAAGCACGTGACCAATGGCAGCAAAACCAACAAGACGAATTTGAACGTTTGAGACAAAAGTACGCGGAAAAGGTGAAGGAGTACAACGAGATCAAGGAAGAGGTGGGTCGAGCGAGACTTGCGGGTGTGTGTGTGTGTCTGACGGTGTTGCAGGTGCGACGGGATTTGTTGAAGAATGTCAAGATCATTGGTTGTACGACTACGGGTGCAGCCAAGCTCGGGACCCTCCTCAAGGTGTGTCGTTCCGCGACGGGCTGCTCACGATGTTCATTCTTCAACCTAGTCGTTGACACCTAAAGTGTTGATGGTCGAAGAAGCCGGACAGGTCCTCGAGGCCCACGTGCTGGGTAGTCTCGTACCATCGGTAGAACATCTCATTCTCATCGGGGACCCTCTTCAATTACGCCCAACGCTCAACAATTTCGGTGCGTTGCCTGGTTCACGCTCCCACGTTGACTGACCTAGTCCTTAGCGCTGTCCATGGATCACCCTCGCGGCAGCAAGCTATATCGGTTCGACATGTCGCTCATGGAACGCTTGTCACGGTCCGGTCTGGCCATGTCCCGGATCGACGTTCAACGGCGCATGCGACCCACCATCTCGAGTCTCATCCGGTGCGTGTCACCGTTTATCGCCTGTATCTGCTGATCGCACACAGGAACACGCTCTACGAGGGACTTCAGGACCACGAACTCGTTCAAGATTACCCCGACGTGCGCGGCATGGTGAAGAACGTCTTCTTTGTGAACCACAATCACAAGGAGAACGATGGGTTGGACGACGCTGCGAGCAAGTTCAACACGTACGAGGTGCGCAGGCGTTCCGTGGATCGCGGCTCGTGCTCACCTAGGACTCAAGGTCGAAATGATCCGGGACCTTGTGCTCTACCTTCTCCGGTTGGCTTTTTATGTTCTCCTTTTGGCTTTCTTGTGCTCAACATTTACAGACAAGGATGTTATTCTGAAGAGGGCGACATCGTCGTCTTGTGTGCATACTTGGGTCAGCTCGCCCGATTGCGAGACGCACTGGGTGGGGAAGTTGCGGTGGTGATTGATGAACGGGATCAAGCTGCCCTTGATGATCATGAGGGTGACAAGGACGACACTGACGAGACCGTTTCCATCCAGCACGTCAAGGTAACCAGCCGTGTGAGTTATTTTCGTTGGCCAGTTACGTGTTGTGTCGCATGCTCACTCACTTGCAGGTCAGGTTGCGCACTGTCGACAATTATCAAGGCGAAGAAGGAAAGGTAGGCGATTTTGGACGGGTTTGGATGGTGCATCGCTCATGTCAACAAAGATCGTTATACTATCTCTTGTGCGAAATTCGGGCGGTGCTGAAGACGAGATTGAACACCAGATCATTTCGCAACACAGCAAAGTCAGCATTGGATTCCTCAGGGTGCGTGCTGAACATGGTCTGGAAACATGTGGGCTCACGGACGCTTCCAGTCTGAGAACCGGACGAACGGTAGGTGTCGCGTGGTTCCCGCGTCGCTTGTCTTGCTCACCTAGTTTCGTAGTGGCGGTGTCCCGGGCGCGTGAAGGGCTGTACATCTTTGGGAACGCGGAGAATTTGTCTGCAAAGAGTAGAATGTGGCGTTCGATTATCGAGGAACTCGACGGGCAAGGTTCCCTGGGTCCTGCGTTACCTATTGCCTGTCATCGCCATCATGAAAAGATTGAGTATATCTCGCGTCCGGGCCAGCTGTCACGTCTCGCACCCGATGGTAGGTGTCGCTAGACTTTTGTCGCTCATGTCGCTGACGTCCGCAGGTGGCTGTCTGGAGCAATGTGATACGTTGCTCAAGTGCGGACACCTTTGTCCATTCAAGGTATGGTCTGGCATGCCTCTTTTGTCGATGTCTGACTTTATTTGTGCCGGATTTTCAGTGTCACTGCGACGATCCGAACCATGTTGCGGTCATTTGTACGAAACCATGTCGGAGGCTTTGCCACAGGGACCATCCATGCCGAAAAGAGTGTCATACCCCATGTGGCGACTGTCCGTTCCCGATCCCCAATGTCGAACTCCCTTGTGGGCACACCAAGGCTTCAGTCCCATGGTAGGATCGCTCGTTTTATTGTCGTTCTAGAATTAACAGGATGGCTGTAGCCACCGAATGGAAGCATTGGATAACGTTCGTTGCGACGAAATGGTCGTAAAACAACTTCCAGACTGCGAACACCAAGCGACCATGCCTTGTTCTCAGAACCCTGAAGACTATCGGTGCCGGACTCGATGCGGAACGCTGATGGCATGTTGTACCAAGACTTGCAATGCCGAATGCGCTAGCTGTCAAGACATGAATACGGGCCCACAAAGAGCCAAGCACGTTGCGCATCCTTGCGAAAAGACGCTCTATTGCGAGCATAGGTGCCAGGCGCCGTGTTCGGAGGAACACGAGCACACGACGCGCTGCAATGCAAAGTGCAGGCAGGTCTGTCGTCATGCGCAGTGCAAGCAACCGTGCTACGTCCCGTGCGCACCGTGTAAGATGCCATGTACCTGGTACGCCGTCTCTCCGTCTACGCTTGCGATTCCTTTTCCCCATTCTGACGAACCGTTGCAGGACTTGCTCTCATTATTCTTGTCCTGTACCCTGTGGATCCGTGCGTATACCGAGCGTGGAGTGTTCGGTGTGTTGATCCGATTATGTGTAGGTCTGCGCCCGACTGCCGTGTGATCAACGATGTGAAAAGATTCTCCTGTGTGGTCATAGGTGCCCTTCAGGTGAGGCGCTCACTTACGTGCTTCATTCTTGATGGCTCACCCTCGGCAGTGTGCGGCGAGGAGTGTGCCATCCAAGTATGTCCCCAGTGTGCTTCAGAGGACCAAAAGAAACAGATCGCCGACTTCATCATGCAACGCACTCTGGCAGAAATCGAGGTGGACTCGGAGTCCCTCGACGAACTGCTCATCACGCTTCCTGCCTGCCGGCACACGTTTACTGTCGAAACCCTCGACGGACACTGTAGCATGAGCGAGTTCTACAGCTGTGGTCTGGACGGAAAATGGCGCGGGCTTTTGTCCCCCATCGGGTTTAGACGCCCACCTACATGCCCTACCTGTCGAGCGGAAATTACCGCCCCCCGTTACGGTTGTGTCTTCAAGCGTGCCAACCTGGACATTTTGGAGCGCAACGTGGCCGCCAAGATGTCGTTGTCTCTCGCGAAGGCCCAAACGACGCTCGAGTCAGTCTCTGTCGACATAAAAAAGGCCCAGTTGTTGTCTGCTGCGGAAATTATCAATCTCGACCTCAAGGACAAGACGGAGGACCAGAAGCGTGCGAAGCAGGCCAAGGCCCGGAAGAAGGCGCTTGGCACCCCAAAAGAGATGCCTATTCCAGAGGAGCATATCAAGCCCGCAAACACAAGCCTATTTGCTATTGATCGTACCGTGATGGACGTTTGGAAGAAGGCGATGCATGAACTCCTGACCGCGTACAGGCAGGTGGTACAGGTCGCCGAGACGCGTTCTGCGCATACGGACGCATGGGAAGCGGCGCTGTCGTGTTTACATGAGAGTGAGATCGACGCTGCTCTCAACGATCTCCGCACGTCGCCCAGAGACCCAATGACGCACGCGATGCGGGTTGCCAAGATCAAGATTGGACAGCCGCGTCCCCTCGCCGACCGACGATTCCTCGTAGAGTCGATCTGGTTGACGCTCCACATTCGCCTCGTGTTGACCGACCTCGTCACCACGTGGCTCGAGGCCATGGACAAGCGTGCTCCTGCCGGGGTCAAGAACAACCAGCAGCTGGCGTGGGCGACGTACGCCGGATATCTGTTCGAGAGCTGTTTGCGAGACGCTGACATTGCCTTCGTCGTCGCCAAGGACTCCGAATCCCACCGTCAGGTTTCGAAAACAGCCTTGTACCAGATGCGGATCACGTTGGAAGAGTTCCGGTTCGATCTGATGATGTGCAAGATGACAGGGTGGTTCAAGGTCGAGGAAAACAGGGAGACACTCAGGGAGAGTGCGTCGGAGCAGAGGGAAAAGGCAGAGGCGTTGATGAACACGACGATCCAGGGCCACTTGAGAAAGAAGCGGAGCGCGGAAGAGATGGCGTGGTTGGAAACCAACTTTTCGAGCGTGGCGCGCGACATTGTGCAAGAGTGGACGGCGATCGAAACGTCGATTCGGAGGGACACGTTTTACGAGCCCGTGTCGCTTCAGGAGCGGATCGCGATCGTCAAGGCGATGGGTTTCGGTACGTATGCTTTTGTTGCAACGGGCGGTGGCTGACGTGCGTCGGTCAGCGCATGCGGGACATTATTACAACTGTCCGAACGGACACACGTTTGTAATCACTGAGGTGCGTGATGGATGCATGAGTATGACCACGGACTCAATCGAGGCACAGTGTGGCGGGGCGATGCAAGCGTCGAGATGCCCCGAGTGTGATGCGCCCATTGGTGGAGCTCATCATCGCTTGGATCCGACGAATACGCGGAGTGACGAATTTGAGGCGTTGGCGAGGCAACATGGTGCGATGACCACACCATGGGGGAACCCTTGGTGATGAGTTGAAATGTTGTCACATATGTGGGTGTCCTGAGCATCAAGCCAATCATGTGTACTATCAACTATGCTTTTGGGGAAATCGACTTGATCAATACATACTTTGTCAAATATCCCCATGACAGTTGGTTTATGAAATGGACAGACAGTTGTGCATAATGGCTTGGTGAGAGAGCATACACTTTGAGGTGTTGGAGCTCAGTGGGTCTTTCCATATGACATACATTGAAGGTCTGATGAGGCATGTTAGAAAGGAATAGGTAGATGTGTAATGTGGAGACATGCTCTTCACTCACCCAAGTTTGTTTTTTCTAGGAAAGTCTCACTTTGGGTTAACAGAAAAACCACTCTGTTTTCAATATTAACAAGCTGCTCTCATCTATCCTATGAGACTGGCACCAGGGAGAGCCAAGGCCCTCCCAGCTTGAGTGTGGTTGCTTATCCCAACACATTGAAGCAAATTCTGGCTACTCTGCCCTCACCATTGTGACATACATCCTGAATCAGTGAACCTATACAAGTGGCACATCAAATGAGGCTACAAGGATCCACTTTTGAAATAGAATATATAATACATCTGGATGCAATGTCTTGAGGATCACTGATTCAAAAAGTGCTGAAAAACCATAGAAAGCTATTTTAAAGGATCCACAGCTGTTCTACATCACCCTAGTGTAGGTTCAGGGTTTTCAACATTTACTATGTACATGCATAAATACATACATAGGGCTAGAATGTAGAGACAAGGAGTCTGTACTTAAGGAGCTTAAGGTGTGACAAAAAATCTGAGAATAGCAAACAACCCTTTATATCATTTTCTGCCTATGAAAAATGATATTGATGCATACTGTATGAGGAATTTTTGTCTTGACTTTATACAGTTATGAGGAAAAGTTGTTTACAAATCCAAAGTTATAAGTGGTGTGGAATTCAAGTTGTATTTCATCTCATACAGGTGGAGTTGAAAGAGGGAGAAACTTGGGGGTAAAATAGATGAACATTGTAATTTATTATGCAATCACATTTGCCTTCAAGACCAATGCTCTTCATTACAAATGAGAAACAATGTACATATTTGGTATGTAGGCTACACAAGACACATAGTACAAGTTATGAACACTGGAGACAAACACAAAAATTATTTCCAACAAGAATTCCAGGCCTTTTCAATGATAGAAGTATCCATGTCAACTTGATCAGCATTTGAAGATTCAGAAGAAGAATAAATGGGAAAATTTAAGGAATCTCTGTTGCAAGGGGTACTCCAGCCAAAAAGAGCATTATCAGAGAATTTAATCCAACCATTTCTCATGGATAGACCTGTAGAAGCAAAAAGTTTCTGGACTTCACACACATTGAGAAGAGAGCCAAAGGCAATATATTTGCCATCTGGAGAATAGACAACAGAGGTTGTGTAGAAAGAGTGTTCCAAAAATAAACTTGCCACACACTCCCCAGTGGTTGCATTCCAAACCCTGATGGTCTTGTCATTTGAGCCAGAGACAATATGTTTACCATCTGGGGAATAGGCAACAGAGCTGACATAATTTGTGTGTCCCTGGAATGGACCTGCCACACACTGCCCAGTGGTTGCATTCCAAACCCTGATGGTCTTGTCACAAGAGCCAGAGACAATATGATTGCCATCTGGGGAATAGGCAACAGAGTTGACATGATGAGTGTGTCCCTGGAATGGACCTGCCACACACTCCCCAGTGATTGCATTCCAAACCCTGATGGTGGAGTCTCCAGAGCCAGAGACAATATGATTGCCATCTGGGGAATAGGCAACAGAGTTGAGCCAATGTGTGTGTCCCTGGAATGGACCTGACACACACTGCCCAGTGGTTGCATTCCAAACCCTGATGGTCTTGTCATGAGAGCCAGAGACAATATGTTTACCATCTGGAGAATAGGCAACAGAGCTGAGCCAATGTGTGTGTCCCTGGAATGGACCTGCCACACACTGCCCAGTGGTTGCATTCCAAACCCTGATGGTGTTGTCATCTAAGCCAGAGACAATATGTTTGCCATCTGGGGAATAGGCAACAGACTTGGCAGAATTTGTGTGTCCCTGGAATGGACCTGCCACACACTGCCCAGTGGTTGCATTCCAAACCCTGATGGTCTTGTCATAAGAGCCAGAGACAATATGTTTGCCATCTGGGGAATAGGCAACAGAGTTGACCAAACTTGTGTGTCCCTGAAATGGACCTGCCACATACTGCCCAGTGATTGCATTCCAAACCCTGATGGTCTTGTCATAAGAGCCAGAGACAATATATTTGCCATCTGGGGAATAGGCAACAGAGTTGACCCAACTTATGTATCCCTCAAATGGACCTGCCACACACTGCCCAGTGGTTGCATTCCAAACCCTGATGGTGTTGTCATGAGAGCCAGAGACAATATGTTTACCATCTGGGGAATAGGCAACAGAGCTGACATAATTTGTGTGTCCCTGGAATGGACCTGCCACACACTGCCCAGTGGTTGTATTCCAAACCCTGATGGTCTTGTCACAAGAGCCAGAGACAATATGATTTCCATCTGGGGAATAGGCAACAGAGCTGACATAATTTGTGTGGCCCTGGAATGGACCTGCCACACACTGCCCAGTGGTTGTATTCCAAACCCTGATGGTCTTGTCACAAGAGCCAGAGACAATATGATTGCCATCTGGGGAATAGGCAACAGAGTAGACATAATTTGTGTGTCCCTGGAATGAACCTGCCACATACTGCCCAGTGGTTGCATTCCAAACCCTGATGGTGTTGTCTTCAGAGCCAGAGGCAATATGTTTGCCATCAGGGGAATAGGCAACAGAGTTGACCCAACTTGTGTGTCCCTGGAATGGACCTGCCACACACTGCCCAGTGGTTGCATTCCAAACCCTGATGGTGTTGTCATGAGAGCCAGAGACAATATGTTTGCCATCTGGGGAATAGGCAATAGAGTCAACAAAATTTGTGTGTCCCTGGAATGGACCTGCCACACACTGCCCAGTGGTTGCATTCCAAACCCTGATGGTCTTGTCATTTGAGCCAGAGACAATATGTTTTCCATCTGGGGAATAGGCAACAGAGTTGACATAATGTGTGTGTCCTTCCATGCAATGGAAATTAGCTGGCCATCCTAACAAATCTCCACAAGTCATTGATATATCCTTTTGCAGATGACTGCCCCAGAGCTTGCATAATGGAGAGCTAGAAGGTGTCTGAGGAATGGCTGATAGATACAGATGGGGAGTGGATACACTGAGCACAGGTGCAAATGTCTGTATAAATTCAAATGCTTCTGAGGCTAATGTGGAAATCTCATGGTCCTAGTACCAAGTCTACTTAGAACTGTCCTCTAACAATCAACTTTATCTCACCTTGGCCCATGTCTTCAGCATGGTACATGTCTCCATGGCAGATAGAATGGGGGATGGTGATGTATGGGAGAGGAGGCTGATAGCTTCAACCCAGTATACAAACTTGTCCTTGAAGAAGCAGGTCACTTCATCTAGCAACTTTGGTATAGGATCTGCATCTTGCAGGTAGTACATCCAGTGTTCACATGAGTATGAGAGGATGGGGGGGATGGCCTTGTTCACTCTATCAGATATGTTAACAACATCAGCATTGGAAACCCAAGGCTCCTTTAGATCACAGATGTTGAACTTGAGCATCCTTCGCATGCAAGATAATAATGCTTGTCCAACAGAGAGAGCATATTGGGGCTGATCATAATGGACACAGAAGGCTGAACTGCGGTTCCCATCAAGCAAGAAATCATAGAATGAAGTGTGGAATGGACAGATAGGCTGGTCTTCACCAAACACCCCATTCAGAAGTGATCCCATAACTCTGACAATATCTTGCATATGCAGGTTTTGAGAGTTAAAGAGAGCAGAGAAGGAATTAATGGAGATTGGTTCTGGAAGAGCAAGTATGATACCCATCACATCTCGAAAGGACTGTTGATCCTTGTCAGATGCAAATAGTTGTGTCAATATCCTCAGATACATAGCATCTAGAGGGCAAACAGGGCCATGGACACCACTTTGCAAAAGTAAACCTAGTCGCTTGTGAGGGTTCAGCAGAGTAATGTCGATCCCTTGAACAAAACGACACGCAGTGGCAGCCCACTGGAAGAGGTGTTCTGAATGACCGACGAGAAGGTGACACCATTCCCCGTTGGGCCAGGACGATTCAAGCTCAGAGTACCGATCAAGGGAGTAATGGATGAACCGCTCTATATCCTTATCAACGTGCTCCTTCGGTATATCACCCATATCTTTATGGGTCATGAAGTGGCTAGTCGGAAACGCAGTGAGGATATCACTCTCCGGGCGAGCCGTGATGAGGAAGCGAAGGTTCGTTGGCAATAAGTTGTCAGTGACGATATGAGTAGATATCGCTTGTAGAAGTCGTCGGCGACTGGCTGGATCACCGCTTTCGTCGAGAGCATCAATGACGATCACCAACGGCCCAATGGTGGAGAGATGCTCTCCAGCTTCGACGATGAACCGCTCCAACTGCTCCAAGGGTGACATCGACGCACACAGTTCTCGATCATCCTTCACAATCTCCCATAGGGCAGACTTGTACTGCGGATCATGTTCGGAGAGGTCACGGGCAATGGTACTGAACAGGTTTTGCGGATTTCTCCTCGCGATATCAGTGCTAGCAAAGAAATACGACGAACCCAGCCTCTTTTGATCATGGTATATTTGAGCGATCGAGTGAGCGATTGCAGATTTACCCGATCCAGCGGCGCCGGTGAGGAAACACACGCGGGGCGCGTCCTCGGTAGGATCATTTAGAACCTCGCAAAGTTCCTGGATGAACAACTCGCGTGTCCCCGGCAAACACCTCTTTTCGGGCACATAGCTAGCACCCAGCGCATATGACATATCCTTGAGATCAATGGCTCCTACTGTGCGCAGGTGAGCACCCGACCCCGGTTCCATTGAGCGAGACCTACTGATGTCCTCTGCGGGATTCGACGTACGGGTAACAGAAATCACCGTCTCGAGATCAGCGCCCTCCAAGAATGCGGTCGCGAGCTCTCGCAACTTGTGCTCATACGCCGTGATCCTGGCGTCGACATCCGAGAGTGAATACTTCGCAGTCTGAATCCCTAGAAAGAGAGGTCAGTTGTAGATACAATAAGGCGAGTAACGACCTACACGTGGTCTTTCGCTTTGTGTATTCAGCGATGAAGTAGCTGCATTCCGTCGACTGCTGGAGCAGAAGGACAACGGCCTTGATGTGCGCCTTGATTTTCTTCAAAGGTTCTGTGTCCTGGACGAATCCAAAGACATCGTCCATCGTTCTTGTCAAGCGGATCATCCGATCGTCGCCATTTTTTTGTTTGACGAGCATCTATATCCATCATCGTCAATGATCAGCGATAGTACAAACAGAGAACAATAGTCGAACCTGGTTCGCAGTTAATATAACAGACCAAGCGCGCGACGCATGCGGAAGGATCTATCAGAGTGTTCAGACGGCGAGCATGCCCAAACGACGATTAAATACCTCCGGAATGTCGGTCACGATCTCGTTAAACAATTCAAACCTCTGCAACAGTACGCTCCATGAAGTCTCGAGTGCTATCTGTGTCTCTGTCCCTAGGATTGCGTCAGGGGGAAATTGAGCAAGGCAATCGCCTTCATCACTTGGCGACAGGGTTGGTAAGTTAGAGCTCACCTTGATCGGCTCCATCGTGAGCAGCGAATGCAAACTTGATTGTATCCTCGGGCCCGTCGGTGGTATCCTTGTGGAGATGTTCTTCAAACACTAGACCGCGGCGATCGCATCAGTAGGCCATGTTCTTCAAGGGTCCCTCTTACCGCCATCGTCCAGTTTTCCCCTTATCTCGTTGATCGTGTACATGAGCGTTCCGATAAGTTCGTCGTGCTTCAAGGGTGCGTGGTGCTTCAGGTAAGCCTTGATGAGTAACGTGGACGTATCGTCACCATTCCTAATAAACTTGAGCCAATTAGCGTAGAGGAAAAGGCATGTACGAACAAGGATAAGATGTCATCCCAATGGACGAGGTTGTTTTTCTCTTTTACTGCGGTGGTCCGTTGCGAGGTGCCACCGATGGAAAGGTGGATGTAATAATGCCTCGAAGGCGAGCGTTCAGCCTGTTGTGATTGAGTGTACAATTCGATATCTGAAAGAAATCCGCATGCGACAGACAAATAGTTCCATGGCTGGAAACGCACCTTTGATAGTGACCATTTTGGTCCTTTAGCGCAGCATTAGCATACAGTCACTAGCCAAGGTGGAGATTGGCACGTACACGATTGAATTTATTGCAGACTACGAGCGACTTCAATGGTAGGTCGAAGGGCAGGTACAAGAGTGGCTGGGCAGTGCACACCACGTGGATCGGCAATACGCGGATTGGCACCTCGGGCAGTTTTGGCTCTTCGCAACAAGTGATTATGAGTCACACCGTGGTCAGGATTTATCCACACCCAAATGTGAACCCAAACTTGAGATCTTCGTCCCGCTCCCCATCGACCAGATGCTCATAGAAAGCCACTCACGGTGATCACACCTCCAGCTCATGCACCCACGCCAAACTCACAGCGTTCGATTGTCGGTCATCAGGCCACTTGAACAGCTCGGAGAACAGCGCACGTATCAGACACACAATTTCGCGCCACCCATCACAGGCGTGGCACCGATGAAGAATCCCAATGGATCAGGTCTTCCTGCTCCACCCCTCCCTTCCATTGCGGCCCCACTGCCTACACCAACAGCCCCAGCCTCTCACCCTACGACGGCCCTTGCACCGCCAGTAGTGAGCCATCATGCACCGTATCCTCCCACAAACGCCCAAGGCCGGCGCATCTGTCGGCAGTGTGGCATGTCTGGGCGGTACAAGGACGGGAAATGTGTACCCGATCCCAAAGGACCCGGCATAGTTTGTGACCGGTGTCGAAAGAAGATGAAGCGCGTCGAACAACGAGGCACGATAGACTTAGTCTCACATTGCCAGTCAGCGCATGGGAGTCCCACACACCCACCCAATAATCCATCCGCACTGCGGGCATTGGATTACAATTTGCCGTGACCGTAGGGATTGGGTCGAGCGCAACGCAGTAGCTCGTCGGGCTTGGTACCTAGGTGCCACCCTTCATTTCCAAGGACAGACGGGATCGTGAGTGCGTACCGATGCCACTCCTCGCATCCTCCCTGTCTCACCCCTCCCGGTCAACAGATTCTCAACGTGAACCACCCTCGCCACCCTCCGCTATCGCGACATTGCAACCAGACGAGGATGAGCCCCATCGACGGCCAATGAATCTCGCCATCTCTAGCCGCACCACCATTACCGCAACATGTTGCATCACGGAACCATTCACACTCCCACTCTGGACCAGACGGGGGGTGATCCGTGGTGCAGACACGGACGCGGACGCTGATGCGGGGCTCCTCTAGGCTTTCTACACGTCCGAAAACTGGAGTACGAGCTGAAGACGGCGAGAACGATAAGTAGTGATGAAGTTCAGGCCAGACATCTCTTCGCGTGTTGTTTTGCGTGGAAATGGGAGGAAGGCAATGGTTTTAAACGACACTAGGCATTCGACACTCAATTCCGCATTCCGCATGCGCCATCCAATCCGCACTTGTCTATCAATTTGGTGAGGCCGCACTCTCTGCCATCCTAGCAAAAAAGGACTGTGGACATCTCATTATGCGACGCCATGCATGACTAGGGATTCTATCCTTGTGTATGTACTACTACGCTCTCTCTTTGCTTCTCCTTGGATTTCCCTCCCTTGTCGATCGTAGCCCATTGTCATGCATCACTACCGCTCGTCTATTACTTACATGGATTTAGAAGAAAGATACTATTTTCTTTCCCCTTCTTGTTTTCGTGTCGGAACCAGTGTGGCTGATAGGACCATGACGGACACGCATAGGTGCGCTTTTCAGTCTTGCCATCGTATCCTGTCGTGCCGCAACGTGCGGCGTGCCAGTGGGATGTGTAGCTGAAACATGGG
>JBBPTV010000830.1:0-14759 GCA_038094275.1 Tubosaeta brunneosetosa | reverse complement strand
GTGGTATCCACTTCCTTGTCGCCAGAGACCAAGAAATAACAATGACTCAAGAGACCTGTCAGCGAAGATGTAGAACCTGCAAACGGTCGTTTGTGCTGCTTTGCGATTTTCCAAAGATCCTGGAAGATGTTCAGATGTGACTTCATACCAGAAGCATGAATAATGACCTACATCATCCATCGAACTCTTGACGAACCCTGTGACCCGCTCAAAAGCAAAATCAGTGACTGCGGGTATAGATTCTAGCCAAGGCGTAAAATTGTAAATCCGAGAACGAGGATCTTTCAGCCAATATACGCCCGGGCTGGTGCGAGAGCATGCCAACGCGTAAATCAGGCGAAAACCCTGAGGAACCGAATCTCACTGACTTGAATAAGACACGGTCAAGACCATGCGCAAGCTGGGCGATAGGTTTATGCGCAGAGGGCGATTCGACATCTATTTGACACGACTTTGGTGACGAGGCCACACCTGTAGGGTAAACAACATACCTCTAAGGACACTGTTGGATTGCTCGGTCTCAACAGAGATGTAACCCTCCGCACGACGTAGGTAAGGAATACGGTGCGGAGGGAGTGGACGCGTAGACGGTGACGGATCAGAAACCGCCGGCACGATCTCCTTTCTGGGCCGAAGCTTGGGCGAACGATGCTTTGTTGAAGAATGTGGTGGCGCAAGCTCTAGGAAACGAAGTAAGCTACCGCTGGATGACCAATATAAACACTCAAGAAGGCATACCGTCCTTGCCCCAACCCGCGGTCCAATGATGCGGGGTAAATCCACCCTGTTCAACAACGAGTTCCTGCCTCGGTTTCTGAGCGCGCGACAAGGTGTCTGTAACGGCTCCACGACCAGTTTTTGGACGCTTGACTTTTTTAGTTGACTCGCGCGTCATGAGAGTCTGTTTCTTGGCCCTGAGCTGATGCGGTGGTGGCAACTTGTTCTGCCTTTTGGTCGGCCCACGCACCGGATGATGTGAAGATGCATGGCGAGAATGACGAGGGGCGCCATGAGTTGTGGACAAGGACGGTACGTGTGCGCGTGGATCGTGTGGAATGGGCTCTGCTTTGCGAGGCAACGAACTGCGTACAAATGGCCGAGGATGGAACGGTTGGACGACACGTCGCCCGGCGACGACTAACGCGGGTCGTACATATCCGCAAAGAATTGGCATGAAAAAGAATTATGTTTACTCTTATTATGACAAGCACTTGTTTGTCGTTCATGTGAGGTGTACCCAGTTCAAAATCAAGTTTCTTCGTCTCCAGTCATGACTTGAAGCTGCACAAGAATTCACCCGAGCATCGCGATAACCTCGAACCGGGGCAAGCCATCGATAAGGCTTGCCACTCTCAATCCGAGCTACCTGTCCCGAGACTCTAATATTTGGTAGAGCGGCAGCGCGGCTATATAAACTTGATCGATTGATCGATTAACGCTTTCCTTGTCTCACCGAAAAGCACTTCTAGGTAGTTCGACCCGCTGTCCTGTCCACTCCTAGCCCACTGAATCGCATCCTATCAATTCAGCTCTTCGGCGCAATCCCTGTCCATCACGTTTTCAATTGTCACCATGTGTGACATCCAAGGCAAGTACGTTTTTACCCCACATCGATATCCGTTTCTTATGTTTCACAGCCGTACGGTCGAACGTTGAGGTTGGCCCTGTCGAGCTCGAAAAGCAGTTGACCGCATTACGGGAAGCTAGGAAGTCGCAGCAAGCGCCATTGAGCAGTATCCCGCCGCTCACACTGCGTGGTGATGGTAGCCAGATCTACGTCACGATGGAGGTTGATGTTATGGGCATGCCCGTCTCCTTTCCCATTGGCAAGGCCGCATCTACCAAGCAAGGTTCAGGTCAATTCTCGACCAAATTCGTGGTCGTGGGGTCGGTGCCTGGCCCGTACACGCTTCAGATCGGCACTACCACGGCTAGGGTGTTGGATAGCGATGAAGAAATTTGGTATTGGAGTGGCACACAAGAGGGCCTCGATGGCGTGGTTGCCAGTATCGAGTTTGATTTTGAGATGCTTGCCAGCGTCGCCCGAGCGCTATACCCATCATCATGAATGTATTGGTAAATTACTCTTCCGAAATATTTGGTGGCGCGGGGAGCCAACGGCTATATAAACTTGATCGATCGATCGATTAACCCTTTCCTTGTCTCACCGAAAAGCACTTCTAGGTAGTTCGACCCACCGTCTGCTCCCTCCACTCCCAGCCCACTGAATCACATCCTTCAATCCAGCTCTTCATATTCCTATCTGCCACCATGTCTGACATCCAAGGCATGTACATTTTTGCCTTTCCATGGATAGCCGTTTCTGATGTTTCACAGCCGTGCGGTCAAACACTGAGGTTGAACCCGTCGAGCTCGAAAAGCAGTTGACCGCACTACGGGAAGCTAGGGAGTCGCAGCAACCGCCATTAACGAGCAGTATCCCGCTCACGCTGCGTGGTGATGGCACCCAGATCTACGTTTTTGTGGAGTTTAGCATGAACCTCTCCTTCCCCATTGGCAAGGCCGCATCTACCAAGCAAGGTTCAGGTCAATTCTCGACCAAATTTGTAGTCGTGGGGTTGGTGCCTGGACTGCACACGCTTCAAATCGGCACTACCACGGCTAGGGTGTTGGATGGCGATGAAGAAATTTGGTATTGGAGTGGTACACAAGAGGGCCTCGATGGCGTCGTTGATGTCGAGTTTGATTTTAATATGCTTGCCAGCCTCGCTAAAGCGCTGTACCAGTGCTAGTAAATTACTTGCTCAGAAATCTGTCACGTGGTCCCCCCACACGCTTGAAAAACCACAAGTAGGGCAATTGAAGGATCGCCGCGAAGGCATGAAAGTCCCCCCATCGACACGCAAATACACGCCGGAAGAGAAAGCGCAGCTCATCAAGAACCTCGACATTGAAGGTGTGCGCTCCCTTTCACTCGGATGTGTCGCATTGAACAAGCTTGGTACAGTCGAACACCGCGTCCGTCAACTCGAAGAATGGCTCGCCGTCGCACTCGACAGCTTTCGACTCCACCAAGAGGCGCTCATCTCGCGCATCCCCAAGCTCGTTCGAAATGTTACCGTGGCAGAGTTTGCAGACAAATACAATGGGGACATTCAGGCCTGTCTGCGGGGCCTGCAGAGCGAGCGGATGGGCGAGACCGAGTTTGAAATCGACAAGGACACCCGGAAACGAAAGTGGGCGGCGGCGCAGGAAGAGGCTGAGGCGTCGGGGTCAGGACATGGCGAAGGGGAGGCAAGGGCCACAAAGAATGGTAGGACGTTACGCGCCGTCCGTCTATCTAATTGACCAACACTCCTTAGCGCGTATGATGACCCCGAAAAAGCCTGGTGGACCCTCCAACCCTCGTATGCACGCCCCCAACCGTACGCCTGGCGCCCTTCGACCGACGACGACGCGTCTACCCATCCCCAGTCCACACAAGACCAACAAGCCACCCCTGTTTGTCCCCACTCGAGCCACATCGCCTGCAAAGCCGAATGCGACTCAACGCACCCGGCCGCCATCGAGTACGACGTTCAACCCCGCCATGCCACCCAAAGCCCCCACGTACCCCACGCTGCGCGCACCCCGGCACGACGAGAACATGCTTAGTGTCAACGGTTCTCCGCTCGCCAACCCATACACCCTCGGATTAGGTTGGTTCGCTGGGGAAGCCATCGACGACGAAGAGGTGGGGGAACCCAGGCCCAAGGGTAAAGGCAAAGGCAAGGAGAAACAAACCGCGCCGCCAAAGACGCTGCGGCGCGTCAACAGCATCATGATCCGACGCGATCCGTCTGCCAACCTCACCTCTTCCTCCTCTTCGTCGTCTTCCCAGCCCTCATCGCAGCCCACGACGAACGGGACGTCGTCACATACAGCCACGCGTGCACGCACGCAATCACGCGCGCAACCTCTGCCTGATCCTGCGCACCCACCCTTTGCATCGTTGAGTGCTACCTCGGCGCTCGTGTCGATACCCACCAAAGACGGGCACCTCCTCGAATTTGATCCCCTGACGACGTCCCCGCGTGCGCTCGACAAGCTGGTCGGAATCACCGACAGCGCCAAGAAACACGCCAAAGAGGAGATGGCGCGACTCATCAAGGAAGCCGTTCGAAAGTGGGTGATCGAGTAGCTCTCTATTTCTTGATGGGCCTCGGGGCTGGTCCTCTCTCGCACACGTGGACGCGATTCGTTCTCCTCATCGATACAGACTCTTTATTTATTCGCTCTGCAATGCACACCAGTTGTTCTCACACACACCATGTACATGTGCTTTGATTGTAGCATTCAGATAAATCTAACCGTGTCTAAGCAGCTCGTCAACACGATCAACAGGTTTGGGAGAGGCCAGTCCGTCATCTGTACGGGCCATGCGTCCATGACTCGATGTCGTGTCTCTGCTGTGTCGCATGATTGACGACACGTTCGTGTTGATCAGCAACTGAGTTTTGTCACTTTCTTTCGGTCAGTGGTCAACGTCAGCTATTGGACAGAGCGTGGACCGAGGCGCGATTCGACCAAGACCGCCCCCGACCTTCGTACAGACACCAAATGTGTTGCCCTGATCCACTACCTCGCCGTCGTAGCCGCTCGCCCGGCGCCTACAGATTCGATAGCAAGCCCTAGTTCCGAACAGGCGTTCCCATACACCTCCGCGGGTAGCACGCCGTCGTCCACTCGCAGAGCGATGTTGGTACTCACGTTCGTGTACCCCTCTGGGTTGGTGCATGGCATGGGTGATGAATGGCTTGCTACTGTCTGACCAGTTGCCAGATCTGACAACACCTAACCGTTCATCACTCGCTCGTCGGAATGAGGGTTTAATAGTCTAGAGCAGGTCAGACATCATCCCAACGGTCAGGTATTGGATGGTTCCGCGCTACCGTGTGATGAATTCGATCTGGACTGGTGGAAACCTGCCGTGGCCAACGGCGGGAAACACTGAGAGACGAGCGGACAAGCGAACTGGACCACACTCTGTTGGGGTGACTACGTCGTACGGGTACAAGGGGATCTGGGACACGTGACTAGGTAGTACCGTATGTAGTACCGTAGGGCTTACAACTGGCTGGAAGGAGAGAAAGAATTCCGCACCGAACACGTTCAATCAAGTCATGGTGGCGAGTAGCAGATCCGAGTACAAGTGCGTACAGACCAGAACAGAGGTTACATTGATTGTAGCAAGATTCAGAAAATCTAATCATACCTAGGATACCAGCATCAAAATGAAGGGTAACATACACAAAAGCGCGATATCAGGGGTTTCCATAGGAACAGAAAAGAGCAAGTACAACAAAGATGAACCGAATCCTGGCTAGTATACAACAAACGTGTCCAGGGCGACAAGTGCGTTCACTCGCCGCGGCCGTACTCGTGGTTGCCAGCAATATCGCCGGTCGCGCGTTTCTGAGCCTCGATGGAAATATGCGTATCTACCTCCTACAGCAAGATGTGAGTAAGCACACCGAGACAAGCAAAGACACGTACAAGGTCGGTTTCGGCACCACTGTCGTCAAGCGGCTTCCACGGCGGGAAAGTCATGCACCAACTAGGATACATTCAGCCACGGGAAACGACACAAACTGTCCGCTCACAAGTCTTCGGGGTTAGGATCGGGCGTTGCATTGTCCCTCAGTAGACTTCGGATGAGGGGATACTTTTGCCTGAGGTAAAAGGCAGGGGTATAGGCGGGCTCGCCTGCCCGGTTCACCCCAGTCTGGAGGTAGCCTGCATCGGTGCCTTCAGTGTACCATTCGAGGGCGGGTCGTTCTTCACCCTCCTTGGGGGTCTTCTCAGACCCGCGGAGGGACATTGTGATACTCTCGCCGTCTTTATTGCATCGTCAATATCAGATGATACGAATCGAGTGTTGACGTGCCTGTGCCAGAGAGATAACGGGCATAGGCCGGGCAGTGGATGACCTTGGTAACGACGTGCTTGTGCTTGAGCTTGGGAACCTTGAAGAGTTCCTCGAGCACCTTGCCAGGAAGGACCTGTTCGCGGGGTTGATGCAACAACACTATCGCACAGGATCGCCCCTTTTGGAAGTAAAACTGGCCCTTGGTTGAAGCTGAATCAACACCCTCGGGACTTGGCGGGTGGCCGTCATTTCCTGAAGCACAGAGGCGAGGACGACACGCACGCATTTTCTGGGGCCGTAAAGTCCTTCTTGCGGCTCCATATCGAGGTCATGAGAGACTTGGGCTCCTTTGTGCTGTACTCGGGCGGATAATCGGCGATCTTGATCCCATCGCACTCGTCGACGTATTTCTGGAACTCGGGATCGTAGACGTTTCCCTCAATATCCAAAGCGCCGGTCTCGATGTTGATAAAGCCATACGAGCCGACCTGTGACAGACTCATCACGCCTTGATCGTAGGATGTACGAGTGGCTTGCCTTTGGGCCGTGGGCAGGGTCCCAGACGCCCCATCGCTGGAAGTTTTTGTGGCAAATGTCGGCGTAGCGGCGGGGAGCAACTTCTTGGGGGACGGTCATGATGGGGGTTGGGGTGGGAGGCGGAGTGGGCTCAGGGCGATCCTTTATATATGTAGTTGGGCGTAGCGCGCAGGTCTGTGTATAGCACAGCCTCGTCACGCCATGTACCATCTCCTCAAGGGTCTACACGAATACTTGACTCGGTAAGCTCAGATGAGCATCCAATCGCGTCTCTGACGGCTGCAGAAAGGAAGAGTTCTCAATCATCATCATTGGTCTAGATGGCGCTGGTAAAACGGTGAGCACCGGCCCAGCCTCGGCAGTGTGGATACGTGATGGTTGGCAGACGTTGCTGGAGAAGATCAAGACGTTCTACAACGACACGCCTGGTCTAGAACCTTCAAAGATAGGACCCACAGTCGGACAGAACAGTACGTTTCCACGAGGCGCCTTCTGCAACATCTTCATCGTTGTTCAGTGGGCAAGGTCTCACTTCCGTCTACGATTCTCAACTTTTTCGACCTCGGCGGACAACGAGGGATCAGATCGATATGGCACCGGTACTACGACGACTGCCACGCCGTCGTGTACGTGATTGACGCGCAGGACAGGGAGCGGCTAGGCGAGGGCTGGGAAGTGTTCGGTGCGTCGTTTCTGCTCAATTTCGTATCATGCATGCATATATGCATAACAGACACTGTGTTATCTTCGCCACGCATCCTCAACGTCCCACTCCTTCTCCTTGCGAACAAACAGGATACACCGAGCAGCATGTCTGCGACCGAAATTCGACAAGACTATGAGGTGTGGGACCACCACCGACGGGACAGCGCACGCAGGCGGTATGCAGAGGAGGAAGGAGAGGAGGAGGAAAGAAAGAAGAGACGTATTGCGAGTCTGGATGTGTTGGGCGTGTCTGCGTTGGAAGGGTACGTCCGAGTCGCCGCTTCTTTCTCGTCCTTGACGCGTCGTATAGCCAAGGCGTGCGCGAGGCCGTCGACTGGCTTTTCTTGCGTGTCCAGAACAGTCGGCGGTGAGTTCTAGTTTCTCTAGCTCGTGTATACAGCCAACTCTTTCTGCCAGGGACCTTGGAGATCGTAGTTCGAGGTTGAGTTGAGTCTTGTAGTTACAGGGGCTATTTAGCATAGCCACGTGTTGAGTACAAACAAAGTCAATCGCTCGCTTTGACTTGCATCCACGCCATGGGCTACTACTCGACCTACTACGCCTTTGGCCTTCCTTCTTTTTTCGTCGCAGTCATCGCCCTCTATCTGCTCTTCACAGGTTTATTTAGATTTCCACTCAAATGTATCTATCGCTCATCCGCGTACTACAGGCTCTGGTGAAGCTTTCAATGTCGGTCGCTTTCTCGAAGAAACCAGCCCTTTTGTCTGGGGCTCTCTCGGAATCGGTCTCTGCATTGGTTTCAGCGTTCTTGGAGCCGGATGGTGCGCATATGAACTCCCCTTCATCGCTCCTGCCGACGTATATCCGCCCTTTGCAGGGGCATTTTCTTGACCGGCTCTTCCATCCTCGGTGGAGGTGTCCGAACGCCAAGAATTGGTACCAAGAACTTGATCAGGTATGTCAATATATGCCTATCACTCCCATCGCGTCCTATCCACCGCCTTTCTAGCATCATCTTTTGTGAAGTCGTCGCCATCTATGGTGTAGTACGTCTTGGATTCATTCTCGCTCCTGAAAACTCAACACGCGCAGATCCTCGGCATCGTCTACTCTGCAAAACTACAAGCCGTACCCGAGGCAGAGCTCTACACGCGTGACAACTATTTCACAGGTAAGGCGTTCGTGCCTCTCTCGTCGTGCTGACACCCCGGTCTCGCCCAGGCTTTGCCCTCTTTTTCGGCGGTCTGACCGTCGGGGTATGCAACCTGTTCTGTGGCCTCTGCGTCGGTATTGCAGGTAGCACCGCAGCACTTGCGGACGCAGCCGACCCCACGCTCTTTGTCAAGGTACTCGTCGTAGAAGTCTTTGGAAGCGTGCTGGGTCTGTTTGGTCTGATCGGTGAGTCACACTGTGGCTTGGTGTCCGCGTAGCTGATCAGGTGACAGTGGGGTTGTTGATGACGTCCAATGCACAGGAGTTTGCGGCGGGTACGCCCGTGTGGAGTACGGCTGCCAAGGTCGGATCTCGTGTTGTGTACTAGACTACCCAATGAAGAAACCCACGCCGTCTACGGACCGGCTTGAATCATGCTTGGTACCCCGGTCACTTCAGTAACGTTGGAGGTATGATTGGCTGGCGTCTTGTGAATAGTGGGAGAGACGATACACTCCTCATCAGCGTGGTACGACATTGTTTTGTCTTGTTCCGGCCATAAATCCTGTGGTGGGTATCGAGAGTTGTCCCGCAAGAGGAAGGCCAAAAGGTTGGTAGACTGTTCAGAGTTTGGTCACATCGATGCAGAATGCTGCTGGGTCTCAATGATTGTAGCGGCACTCCGCTCAAATTTAGGTAGGTGCTTCATTAAAGTTGTTCGCTTCCAAGGGTGTTTGGAGATGATGAACTATGATAACAAGTATCGATAAGCAGGTCTGCCTTACGATATGCCTCATGAAAACGTGGATCCGAATATGCACAGCTTTCCGTAGACCCGCGATATAGCCTATAAAGCTCCATCAATCGCCCAACGACTTTCCCTCAGTCTATCGACGATCTCATAGCTAACACATCTGTCCTCTGTCATCATCTCACTGACCCCGAATCGTGACCGATCTTCTATCCACTATTTTTACCCGCGATCATGTCTGCTGACGAAAAAAGGCGCCTCACTGCAGCTGACAGTGCGTACACATGTGCTGCCGTCCCACCAGCTCATTTATGACGTCTTCAGTCGTCGCCTCGTTGAAAGTCGAGGCAGACGCCGACCTTGTCGCTCAGCTCGACAAGCAGTTGGGCCAGGCAGTCCCTGCCCAGTCGGAGGAGAAGAAATGTGTCAAGTTCGTGTTCGTCGGTGACGGAAACTACATCGTCGTGTCGGGGATCTATGCCCTCCTCGGCGTCCAAGTCGCGATCGAACTGGGCAGAGCCACGTCCCTCAAGAAGGGCAGTGGCGTGTTGTGGACCACGTATGTCGCGCACGGCGTGTCCGGCGGATACAAGCTCGAGTTGGGGGCCAGGGCGGCCAAGTTGTACGAGAGCGGGGAACAAATCTGGTTTTGGAAGGGCGAGGTGGAAGGGCTGCAGGGTGCGGTCGATATCGTATTTGATTGCAAGGCCGTCGCCAGCTTTGCTAACCTTGTGTTTCCGGTATGAGTCGGCTGTAATTCGTTGGATTTTGTTTCAGTCTCGCCTAACTTGTAGTCTCTTTGTACGTTGCTGGGGGGCTCATGTGTCCTTTGGATGCTCGGTCGGGGTTTGCCTATTTTGTACCTGCTTATCCCCACTTCTTCTGTTCACGTCGTGTGTCTCAGAGGTCGTCAGTTTCATTAACCGAGAGCGCAGGAAATCTTCGGAAATCGAGTGAGTCAAGATGTATGTTGAAGAGCGTCACCGTTTTGTGGTCATGTAGGGGAGTATTAGCGCATGTTCTAGAATGCGCCAACCTGTATGGAAAGGCATGGTCCATGGGCTATATGTCAAGATGAAGTCTCCAAAAAACCAGTCAAGGAGGAAATTTCGTTACGCCGAGAGACACGAGGGGGTGCTATAGAGTCTTGCCTGCCCGTTTGACGTTCTTCGCAACCTATCAAAGCAAAGAGTACTCACCATTCAACCTCCCACCCGTTTCCCACTGAGCGTCCTGACCTGGCTCACTCACTTTGACGCGATCTCCGTTCGATATCAACACCTCGCGTCTACCGATCAAATCAAGTGCGTCGCTGCCTCTGAAAGTGAGTAAACCTTTGCTATCGTGCATGCAGTTCACGTGTGACTCACTGTTCAGTCGTAACCTCGTTGACAGCCGATGCTGACCACGATCTTGTTGTCCAGCTTGACAACCAGTTGGCCACCGCAGAAGCGACCACCAGGTCAGAGAAGAAAGGTATCCAGTTCATATTCGTTGGTGATAGCAACTATCCCTGTGGGCTATGTCCATGGCATTATTGAAATCCACGCCCATGTCGACAAGGTTCTCCTTTCTGGCCGTGGGGTTGTCCGGCACCCACAGACTCGAGTGTGGAACGGGGGCGATCAGGTCATACGAGACTGAACAAACTTGTGTTTGGAAGCGGGATATTCCCCGTTTGAGCCGGTAACAAGGCTCAACCTGAAAGTAACCCAACTGCCGGTCAAGCATGATTAAATATTCAACTCGGGTACTCAGTACTCAGTAGTAAGCGCATCAGATTTGCCACTCACTGTTGATATTGTTCAAATATGCTCTGAATGAGCACGATGATAAAAACAATACTCACCAACATTAACAGTTCAATACTGTTACGCTCACAGCTAAGTTGAGAGACTGTCGCGCGTGACATGCCGCGTGTTTGCCACATCCGGCACGGTGCGCGTACTATCGCCGGATCGCTCTCCGAGTCGGCCTCGCCACCTCTGTTGTGTCCAATGAAGTGACGCTCGTACGTTATAACCGTACAATTTTCTGTTCCATCAATTTCATCCGCGCAGGTTTCCTCACTGGTGGTTATTCATCTACGCCGATGTCGAGCGGCCTCATTCGACTTACCACTCAAGAGGGTCACTTGAGTCGCTACACAGAGAGCTTTGACTATAACCAAAATAGTATGCGTACAACACTCTTACGAAACTTCCTTCAAGCGATCATACCGTATGTAATGACGAAGTCCTGGGGCTTCAGCACTGCAAGATTATCCATACATCGAGAACTGGACTCACTAAATTATCAGATCTGGCCCCGTATGCTTAACTTAGCGGCAAGTATCAACAAGATATTATCATTACTGCTACTCCCTCAATTCGCGGATAATCATTGCTGCATTGAGGTTTATTTTTTACATACAAACCTAATTCCCGTTGTCATTGGATCGCCACTGTGCCAACAATATCCTTACGAAATACCACTCGTTCGTTCACTTTTTGGTTTCGCGCATGAAGTTTCGCCTGTAGCCTCATCGTCAACCGCAACCTGCAAATCTGCTTGCGACATGAACAGGTTGTTTTTCAGGCAGTTTGCCGCACTTTTCTGGAAAAACTGGATTGTGATATCTAAGCACAAACTCGTAGGTGTACGAAGTTTGTCTCGATTTTCGCTCATCTGACAGCTAACGCAGCCCAACCTGGCATGTTGTGTCATTCTGCCAATTGGTTATGGAGGCATGTCCACGCTGCAGTTCCCAGTTGTTTTGTTGACACGTTTGCAGTCTTTTTGGCCGGGGCTCAGAACTTCTTTCAACCCCATAACAAGGTATGTCGGGTGCTCTTCACGCGTCGCTTTCTGACTGGGCCAAAGTATGGTCTAGGCACTCCAGTTCCAATTTACAACTTCGCCACCCAGTTCGACGGCTCTTTGGCTCTCATTTGGGCAGACGGGACCAATGGCACAGGAATACCCTCGGCCAACGACATCATGGGGCACATAACCAGCGGGTTTAATGAATACCAATTGAACGCAGTTAAACAGGTCCCCACCCCCAATGACATCGCATCCCATTGTCCAGAGAACTTTATTCGGCTCTCCGGTTGTTTCGCCGGCATTTCGTTCAACTATCTACCTGTCTCTCCTTCAGATACCACTCCTTTCAACTATACAATAAACGCTGACGGTGGTCTTGGGTTCACTAACGTCTACAGCCACATGAGTGATTTCGAAACTCGGATTTTGCCCCTCCAATTGGCCATTGATGAGGTGGTGTCGTATGCACATCTTATTTTTTGACGCTGAACCCATCATTCCAGGCATTAATCGCTCTCCGGACAGGGGAGTCGATTCCGACACCCTTGGAATGGCCCTACGCACAAGAAATTAACCAACAGCAGTCGACATATGAAAGATTGAGTGAGTATTCTCCATTTCAAGCTGTGTTGCTGTTTAATCCATTTAGGTTACATCCGTGGTATCCGAAATGTGACTGTCATTGCGTTGTAAGTACATACCATATGCACATCAATTCAATGTTCAGTCGTTTCCAAGCTTTCTTTGTTATATTGGCATTGCGTATCACCTTCCCGGAGCAACCGCTGGGGAGCGAGCCAATCTACTGACTAGTCACATGAAGGTGATGGGACTCCTCGACTCGGCTCGAATAATGTATGTCCACGTTCCTTCCCAATGCCAAGTTGTTCGCTTCAATTTTCTGTACAGATCATGGCATATTAGCATATCTCTTGTACACCTGCCGGCTTGGATTGCCATAGCGTTGATATGGCATCATCAAGTCTTTACAGGAACTAATTGTAGTTTGGTTCTCGCGGTACATGTTCTCCTCGGTCTTTCCCTTGGTAGCTGGTCTTTCTTTGTAGCCGCTCCTTTCGGACACAGCCCACAGCTTGCTGCAGCGGTATCAATGATTTCGGCCGTTGTATTCGCAATTTTCGCAATCGCATTCTCTCATGCCAATACCACAGCAGCTACAGTCTTTGCTCTCCTCCTCCCTCCTGGGTACTATGTTTTCGCTATCCGCGCAATCAGTGGTTACGAGAATCGTCTTACGGAAACTGACCTCCTGAAGCCGGATCCAGACCATAATCTAACTCTTCTCCCAATCATGTTAGCCTGCATTGTACGCATTATTTTCTTCCTACTATATTCCTTTTCTCATCGATAGTCTCAGATTAATGTTTTCTTGTGGCCATATCTGGGAACATTACTCGAGCAGTATCTTTACGATTCTAGCAGGCCGTTGGAAGGTTTTTGGTCGTGTTTCAAGCGGGAGAAGCAGAAGGAGCTCCTTCCGCACCCTAGCGGTGTTGCCATCTCTATCAAGAACCTCAATAAGACGTTTATGCCTTCGGTGTTCAGCCGCGAGAAAGGACCAGTCACCGCTGTTTCTGACCTTTCATTGGACATACCAAAGTCTGGTATTTATGTGTTGCTGGGTTCTAATGGGTGAGTTGGTAGTGGTACGGTGGTAGCCATTCTGTTGACGTCCTGTTAGTGCGGGAAAGTCCACTGCGCTTTCCGTCGTCGCGAACGTCACAAGACCAAGCTTGGGTTCCATCACCTTTGAGGGTGGGGAGAGCCGTCCTCCACGTGGTGTGCTTGGGATAGTGCCACAGAAGAATGTTCTTTTCTCCGACCTCACATGCTACCAAACACTTCATGTCTGGCATGCCATCAAGTATTCCTCAGATTCTGACGACGACTACGCACAGCTGCTGCGCGATTGTGACCTTGGCGAGAAAATTCACTCAAATGCGAACACGCTCTCTGGGGGGCAGAAGAGGAAGCTCCAGCTCGCGATTGGGCTCGTGGGCGGATCGAAGATCATTCTCGTCGATGAGTGTACGTCGGGCGTTGATCCCTTATCACGCCGGGCGCTCTGGAAAACGCTGGCATCAGTGAAGCACGACAGAACGATTGTATACACGACCCATTTCCTCGACGAGGCCGACTTACTCGCGGATCGCATCGCGGTCTTGGCTGCCCCTGGCAAGTTGGTGGCCGAGGGGTCTCCAGTCGCGCTCAAGACAAATCTAGGACAGGGATATAGCGTTCAAGTCACATTCAGCTCTGTGAGCATGCGGGAAAAGGACCCTGCTAACTGCTTGTTGGAGATTCTAGAACGCGTCCTGGAGCTTGCACCCCAGTGTACAATGTCATATCCATCTCCGAGCCAAGCTACATATCACCTCAGGTCTAAGGACTCGGTCGTTGTCGAGAAGGTGCTTCAGCTTTTGGACGATGAGGCTGTAAAGTACCGCATCACATCTGTCGATGTCTTGGGCACTTCGATCGAAGATATCTTTCTTGATTTGATGGAATCAGAAGTCCCTACCCGCACACCGAAGGGAACAGGAATGCTGGGGCTGGAAAGTACATCGACTCTCAATGTCACGGACCCCATGCAAGGAACTTCAGCTCCTCCCCTGCTCACGCTAACGGATGGTCATCCACGATCCCCTTTCAAGCAGGCGCTGACAATTTTCTACAAGCGATCGTTAATTGCACGCAAAAGTTGGCTACCACCTTTGCTTTGTATACTCGTTGGCGTCTGCGGATCCTGCATGCCTTTGGTCTTTCTGACCGCCAAAGACCCGACCAAGGTCCAGTTCCATAACAATACCGTCGTTCCACTCTATTGGCCAGACTCGCCCATCCCCACCCTCGACTTCAACGTACCTGCCGTTAGTATATTAGAGTCTCCGCCCAATATCACGGCGACGCTTGGCCAATCGGCCGAATCTATCTTGACTGAGAGCATTCCTGACAATG
>JBBPTV010000829.1:0-14761 GCA_038094275.1 Tubosaeta brunneosetosa | reverse complement strand
GAGTACAAAAATCCGTTTGGCTTCTCGCTGCAAGTCATTCAATCCGCAGTCAACATGACTCTTGGCGCAGGAGGGGTATCTGCTGCGTCTGTGAGTACAATGACGTTTTTCAATCAAGTCTTGGCTAACATCACCATCTCAGCTGAATTTGCCATTGGCCGATACTGTCGGTGGCGTTTCGACAGGGAACCTTGCAGCGCTTCCCATCAGCTTCCATGACGTCCCACTCGTATCGCTCAGTGATGCTGCATTTGAGGCCATGTTTGCTGAGGTCACTGATAAGAACTCGGCAACATTCGACCTGAGTGGCGCCGCTGATGTGGTAGTAAAAACATCGATTGGTAATGTACCTATTTCAGGCATTGCATTTGACGTTACGTCGTCCCTGAAAGGCAAGTCGTGCTACAACCCATGGCATTTGCATAATTGATTCTCTATGTAGGTATCAACTCCTTTGGGGGATCTGCTGCCATCCACAATGTGAGCATCACTGGCAGTGGTGGGACCAATGGCGATCAGTACATCATCTCGCCCCTTACTACGGTATTGGATAATCCTTCCAATATCTCGCTGTCGACGGTGGACATCGCTCTCCCGGTATTCTACGAAAACGTCATGATTGGACGCGCTGCATTCGAGGTAAACCGTCCTCTCGCACAAAAGCTCTTTTAACCTGAACAATCTCCGCAGACATTCGACTTGGTCCCCGGCGAAAACACAATGACCGGGGAGTTCCAGTATGAACCTGCAGACGCGAACGATACGGTTGCCGAATCGTTCCTGACAAGCTTTGTACAATCCGGTAACAATCTCGCGTTGACGGTGCAAGGAGACGGTGCAAGTTCTCCCTTTGCTTCATTGAATCCTGCCCTTGAGGGCGTGACACTTCATACTAGCGTGACTGGTGAGTACAGTCGACGTATATACATGCTGGTACTGATGATCGCTCAAGGGTTGAACGTGCCACCTATCATCACCCACCTATATGCCACCATCACGCTCACTTCCCTGTTGACGAACGAGGTCGAGCTAAGCTTTGATGTGAGCGCTTGTTCATTTACTAGTGATGATCTTCCATTGACAGGTGAATCAGATCTACAATCCTCTGGAGGCGGATCTTGTCATTGAGTTCGTTCAGGCGGATGGTCTTGTCAACGGAAAGATCTATGCACACTTTGACCAGGCGTTTAGCAACTTTGTCGTTCCTCCGGGTCAGACGGTCAACAGCGGGACATTCTCCAATGTGGTTCTTACCAAGGGTGCACTGGGATCTCTTGGAATTATTCCGTTGGGATACATGGATGTTCAGTCGGTCGCGACCACGCGGTATGCTAAATCAGTTTGATCACTCAAATGTGACTGACAAAGACCCGACAGAATGGGCAAAAACGGGTATCAGATTCCATGGTTGCACGTCAACCAGATGCATGTCACTGCGGATTATAATCTCGGCCTTCTCTCCATTGGTGATTTATCTTCAGCCGCGCAGTCGTTGACCGCTTCAGCGTTGCCGTCCGGCACTGGAAAGCTTCCCACCTCGTTGCCTCTCCCGGGCGCTAGCCTTCCACCGCTGCCGACGTCGGTGCAGTTGGTCTCTTTACCTACCGGTATTGTTGGGAACCTGTCCCACCTATAAACTTTCACCTCCGTCTTCTCGCATACCAGCCCTCTTGATACCAGCTTGATATTGCTACAATTTCTGTGCGAGTACGTTAATGCGAATTGGTTTGGATCAAGATACCGAGATAGGAGAGGGTTTCCGATCTGCCCGAGGTACGGCGCGATGAGGGAATCGGGGGACGCCGAATAACGACGACAATTGCATGACGCTTCATTCCGGCTTTGAAGACAATCAGGTGTTATTGGTTAGCGGGCGACCTCGGGCGCGTTGTTCAAGCATAGACAGACACTGACAGATTGATGCCTACTGACGGTCGAGCTGGATGGTGCAGGCAATGCAGAATCTGAAACCTGTCCGTGTTCTCCCTGTATTTTCTGTCAGGTCCGGACAGCATTCAAAATCCGACTCGAATGCACAAAGTTTGAGGGTCATATCTTGCAGCAACTGTTCTCCCGGCATCGTTACGGAATGGCATTATCGATGGCACTCGATCACCCGATTGACGCAAAAACCACTCACTGGGCGAGTTCAATGTTTATGGTCACACGAGTTGGCTGTGGTGATATGATGATGGTCCGGAGATCCGTGAGAGCCGAGCCACGGTCGTCAAGGATCGCCCAAAGTCTGCCACCTCAGCGCCGAGCTGGCATTACACAGGTACATCGGTCGGAGCGAACCGGAGAGCGACTTGTACAATTACAACATTCAGACTGGACAGTGTTACTGAGGGGGCGGAAAGAATCGCGGAGGGAATCGGGAGATTATGGGATGACGATCCTGCGAGAGGCTATAAAACGCCACTTCAATTTGCCATCCTTGAGACAACACCGAGCGAGTCCCCGCACCGGATCATATCCTCTGACGTCGAGAATGGCTCCCCCTCACCACACACCCTACGTCACCCCTCACATCCTCCACCGTCACTACGCACAGTCCTACGACCATGAACAGCCAAGCAACCGTGAGTCCTCGTCCTCGTTCACCGCCCTCTGCTCACCCCCCCCCGTCAGTCATCGGCCGTGACCTCGAGTACTTCTCCCAGGCCGGCTTCGACATGGACCGTATCCAGCTCAAGCGCAACGCCCCCATCGCCCAGCTCTACGAGGACGCCATCCGCAACGAGGGTGCCATCATCTCCTCTTCCGGCGCGCTCATCAACTTCTCCGGAAAGAAGACCGGCAGGAGCCCCAAGGACAAGCGCATCGTGTACGAGGACACCTCCAAGGACGAGATCTGGTGGGGTTCCGTCAACATCAAGATGGACGAGCGTGAGCCGCCTGTCTAGTCCGCGCGCATCCTCTGACGGTCCCTAGACACGTTTGAAATCAACCGTGAGCGCGCCATCGACTACCTCAACACCCGCGACAATGTCTACGTCTTTGACGGTTTCGCGGGGGTGAGTCGGGTCCATTCCGTTCTTTTCTGCGCTCACCGTTCTCCTTCAGTGGGATCCGAAGTACCGCATCAAGGTCCGGGTCATCTGTGCCCGGGCATATCATGCCTTGTTCATGGTCCGTCCGCCGAACCTCGGGTTCCGTTGTCCGACAGCTAACAGCATTGCAGAACAACATGCTCATCCGTCCCACAGAGGAAGAGCTCGCAAACTTTGGCGAGCCAGATTTCATCATTTACAATGCAGGACAATTCCCTGCCAACCGCTTCACCAAGGGCATGTCTTCCACTACCTCGGTCGAGATCAACTTCAAGCGTATGGAGATGGTGATCCTCGGTACCGAATATGCAGGTGAAATGAAGAAGGGTGTCTTCTCGGTGATGCACTACCTTCAGCCCGTCAAGTTTGGCCAGCTGTCTCTCCACTCGTCTGCCAACGTCGGCATGGACAAGGGCGATGTCACGCTCTTCTTTGGCCTCAGCGGCACCGGAAAGACCACACTTTCAGCCGATCCTAACCGGTTGCTCATCGGCGACGATGAACATGTCTGGTCTGACACCGGCGTCTTTAACATCGAAGGCGGTTGCTACGCCAAGTGCATTAACCTTTCTAAAGAGAAAGAGCCCGAGATCTACAATGCTATCCGTTTCGGCTCGATCCTTGAGAACGTCGTTTACAATCCCTCGTCCCGCCTTCCGGACTACGATGACGTCAGCATCACGGAGAACACCCGCTGCGCCTATCCCATTGAATACATCCCGAACGCCAAGGTTCCATGCTTGGTCGAGAGGCAGCCCAGCAACATCATCATGTTGACCTGCGATGCCTTTGGTGTCCTCCCACCCGTGAGCAAGCTGTCTCCGGCGCAGGCAAGTTACCACTTCCTTGCTGGGTATACTTCGTAAGTCCGTTCGTACCGGGCTCGGGTGATGGTGGCTGATTCGGTCGCCAACAGAAAGACCCCGGGTACCGAAGACGGTGTTCTTGAACCGATCCCGACGTTTTCCACTTGTTACAGCGCACCCTTCATTGTTCTCCACGTATGTCATCCGTGCCTCGTTCCTAGGTTAATTTTGACTGCGAAACAATAGCCCGGTCGCTACGCGGAAATGTTGGCAAACCGGATGTCCAAGCACAATGTTTCATGCTGGTTGATCAACACTGGTTGGACCGGTGGCAAGTTTGGAACCGGCAAGCGGTGCCCGTTGAAGGTCACCCGGCGCATCGTGGATGCAGTTCACTCCGGCGAATTGCTCAACGCCGAGTACGAGACTTTTGGCGTGTTTGGACTCCAGGTTCCCACTAGCGTGGAAGGCGTTCCTCGCGAACTTCTCAACCCTCGCTTGGCCTGGACCGACAAGGAAGCCTTTGAGCGGGAAGTCCGTAAACTCGCGAGCATGTTCCAGAGGGCGTTCAAGTTGTACGAGGATGACGTTCAGGAGAGCGTCAGGCTTGCTGGACCAAAGCTGGACTAGTTTCCGAATTGGCAAATCGCGCGCTGCTGTTAAAACTCGGAGGGATGTACAAGGTCTTGACTATAATCCATAGATGTTTGCGTGGACACTGGAATACGAGTATTTATTTGTAGGTGCAAAATAACATATTCACCTACCAGTCGTCAGCATATCACACACTGGGTGTCTACACCTTGTAGATACTCCCTGGTCGACGCTATGGACGGGGTTTGCCTCCGATACTCTGACGAAATGAGAAAACGAATATCTCGCTGTGAAGCGAACCTGCGGTGGCCTGGTAGGCAGGTAAGGCATGCACAGCCGTCAAACACCATGCCCAAGTCGTTGAGGCTCCCCTCGTTGTCTTGCCACCACACCTCCATCGCCGGCTGTTGTTTCTCGAGGTGGGTGGCAGCAAGTACCACCGGAATCCCGATCTGACTCCGAGTCGTGTGGCCAAACATCCTGTACGCCTTCGACATGCCCTGGAAAGCCCTGTTCCCTCTAATGCAGAAGACTAGGAGGTCCAGCTCCTCTTTACGATATCTCTCTTGGAGAAACTCCTTGAGCGCCGATATCCTCTTCGATCCCCCGAACTTCTTAAAGTCCTGTTCATCGCTTAGGCCGGGGGTATCCCATAGCCTGTAGGTCGTGCCACCCATCGGCACGTCATGCGGGATAAAGTCCCGGGTGCACAGCGCCGCATCGGGGGATGTTGCGGCACACTCGCGGTCCGCAAAGAGGTTGATGACTGAGCTTTTGCCCGCGCCGGTCTCCCCGATGAAGACGACGTGGCGGATCTGTGGTCAAGGTGAGCACGTGCGTGGGATGCAGGCAGAAACTGGTTCCCAGACCTGGGACCGGATAACATTCAGCGAAGAAGTCGCTGGTGCCTTAGGTGGCGTTTTGGGTCTCTCCCTAGGTGACACTGCAGATGGAGTTTGCTTCTGATTCTTCAACAAAGAAGTCGTTGGTGTCCCGAGTAGCGCTTTGGGTCTCAGATACTCCATGGGCGATACTATGGATGGAGTTTGCTTCCGATACTCTGACGAAATGAGAAAACGAATATCTCGCTGTGAAGCGAATCTGCGGTGGCCTGGTAGGCAGGTAAGGCATGCATAGCCGTCAAACACCATGTCCAAGTCGCTGAGGCTCCCCTCGTTGTCTTGCCACCACACCTCCATCGCCGGCTGTTTTTTCTCGAGGTGGGTGACAACAAGCACCACCGGAATCCCGATCTGACTCCGAGTCGTGCGGCCAAACATCTTGTACGCCTTCAACATGCCCTTGTGAGCCCTGTTCCCTCGAATGCAAAACACGAGCAGGTCGAGTTCCTCTTTACGATATCTCTCTTGGAGAAACTCCTTGAGCGCCTTTATCCTCGCCGATCCCCCGGACTTCTTAAAGTTTTGTGCATCGTTCAGGCCGGGCGTGTCCCACAGCCTGTACGTCGTCCCCCCCATCGGCACGTCGTGCGGGACAAAGTTCCGCGTGCACAGCGTATTATCGGGAGACGTCGCGGCACACTCGCGATCTGCGAAGAGGTTGATGACCGAGCTTTTGCCCGCGCCAGTCTCCCCGATGAAGACGACGTGGCGGATCTATGGTCAGGGTGAGCACGTGTGTGATGCGGGCGGACACCGGTTCCCAGACCTTGGGCCTATGCCCTTCCAGCTTTATGATGTTCTTTTGTGAAACTGGATACTCGTCGCATGTGGCCGATGCGGTCGGGATCGCGGCTGCGATACTGGGCTTCCCTAAGCCCTGCGCAGGAGATTTCCCCTTCACATGCTCTTCCATCAACCTCGTAATGTTCCGCCGCGATTCCGAATGTTTGTGGTGAGTCGGTAAACCGGTCACACAAGCATGACCCGCGGCCTTGATACCGTAGTTTTCTATACTCTTCGAGTTCCTCTCCCACCATTTGTTCATGTCAGGTTCCCGCTCAAGATGTGTGATGACGAGTGCGATTGGGACCTGGGACTTGCAGAGCACCTCGTAGAACAACTGATAGTTGCTCTGTGCCATGGGAGTGACGCGATCTCCACGAATGCAGAAAAGTAGCAAGTCGACCCCGTCGCTGCTCATCAGCTGCTGAATCAGCTCGCTCGCCTGTTCGACCGGGGAGAGACCCTCGTAAACACTCATTTCGGGCTCTTCGAGGCCGACCGTGTCCCAGAAGTAAAAGGTGCGACCGACGATAGTCAATGAATGGCGTTCATAGGACATGGTACAATCCCAAACGTCAGGAGAGGTCTTGGCAATTTCCTGCCCAGCGATCAGGTTAATCACTGAGCTCTTTCCTGCACCCGTCTCTCCAAACAGAATGACGTTCAACGGGGGACTCATGAGTCAGAGTAACCTGTTTGGTGGCATTCAGTTTAGGCACCATTGAACGCAACACAAATACTAACCTACGCAATTGCGAACCGACCCCGCGTCAACACAAAAGAGCACAAAAAAGGCGTTCAAGAGTGATAGTTATGGTGCGCAGGGGACCTTCAATGTTGATACGCTGACGAGTTAATTGAACTGGCTTGGGGTACCATTCGCAAGTACCAGTGATGTCGATGATGAGCTGTCGGCGAGCCGCATGGCTCGCCATGAGGCAACTGAATGTCCACCTTTCCACATTCAACCCTACTCAATTCAGAAGATATTTCTCTGCCACTCTCAAAGGCATAAGCTTGAAGTTGCTGTAGGGATCCATCTTTTGTTGTTCTGCATGCGCGCAGGCGAAATCACGGTCACCACACAATATCCACAGGCTCCTGCTTGTCTATGATTGTCTTTGCGCTGCAAGGGTGCTCATGGCACTCGTCTTTACGGGCCTCGAGAGAAGTGAAAGTAAAGCAGTGGTGGACGAGAAACAAGTTCATATAGCGCACTATAGCAGAGCGATGGCCGCCCAAGCTTGCATTACAGCGGCTCGGGACGTGATACTCCTGGAGGCGATGTCAACTATCTGTGCTCACAAGTCGCGATACACGAGTTGCTGAAAACTAACGCTCTCTAGGCCAAGGTCTTTTCGCCGCCAGGGTTGCATTTAAGTTCCTTACTTACATAGATCATAGAGGAAACGAAGAGTTTCGTCCCGGTGAAGAAGGGCTCGAAGGACAGGAGCATCATGAAGGTATTGACCCAACGTCGTAGACCGGACAAGGACATCGCAAAAAGGATTGCAGAGGCGGTGGATAAACTCTGAGGACCTCGTACAACTGTAGTCTACTATTGGGTCAATGAACGATGAGGCCTGACATCTATACGAGCCCCAGGCTGGGAGGAGTTGGTGGCAGATGAACAAGAACAAGGTGACGCATAACGGAGGGCAAGCGGGGAACAAGGGGGCAGATGAGCCAAGGATCCAAGTCGATCGTCGCTACCAACCATGTCATAGATCGTCACTACCGTACACGTCATTATGACGGGGCCTGTCGTGGTCGCCGTCGATATTATTACAATTGATCTCTGAGTCTTCCTCAAGTAACGCCAAACACTGGCAAGTGCACAGGTCGGAAACGTATGGGGTTGGAATGAACGAATAGACGGAGATGGGGAGGGGTATGCGAGCTGCACGCGATGGGGGGCGATAAAGATGTTAGGACATGTTGCAGTATACCGCTGTGTCAAGAGTAGCCCCGAGACAATAAGAGTGGATAGCAGCATTCCAGTATGATAAGGGTCCAGGGTAAGATCATGGGGTGATTGTACGGGCGATTCATTTCGATAAGGAGACGAGCAGCGAGGAAACGGCCAGGCCCTCCTTCTACCGCTCCAGTACCTAGAAAAGGGCAAGAAACAAAGTCTCGGCCTTCGAGTTGCAATAGTCTGTGAAGGACGGCAATAAATACTGAAGGTAAAAGCAAAGTACTTGACGAATAATACTCACAGGGACTTTAGTAAGCTAGATGATCCAAATCGTTCTTCAAGACGAGATACACTCGGTCGCGTTCCTCGCAGATGGCCAACACATCGTAAGCGGTGACGAGAAGGGGAAGGCCCGACGTTGGCAAGTGGTCGATGGGAAAGAGGTGGGGACACCGTTGGATGCAGGGAGCCCTATTCGCAACATTGCGGCCCCACGAGATGGAAAGTGGATCGTGGCTGGGACGGAAAGCGGGATGGTGGTCGTCTGGGATGCAAAGAGTGGCCGAAAGGTGAAAGAGTTGGCAGCACACAAGAAAGGCGTAAACGCGATGGACGTGTCGTCAGATGGGACAAAGGTCGCGACTGGATCAGACGACAGGACTGCCGATGTCTGGTCACTCCCGGATGGCAAACGGTTGTTCAGCAAGACGGCCAGGCGCGACTTTTTCACGGTCAAGTTCTCGCCAGACGGCTGCCTCGTCGCCATCTGCAGTCGGTCCTATTTAGACCGGTCAAGCCCCACGTTTCTTGGAATCTACGACGGTCAGAACGGGGACCTCCTCAGCAACATTGAAATTTCTGCCCGGTCTATCGTCTGGGCCAACGACAACAAGCGACTCTTTGCCTTCTCTGACGATGGCCACATACACTGTGTTGATGTCTCTTCGCGCAAGACACTCTCCAAATGGCTCATTCACAGTGGTCCCGGTTGCATTTCACTGTCGGGCGGTAGTACATTCGTCTCAGCCAGCGCGAACTCCTCCGTTTCGTTCTGGGACGTTTCTATACATCGGCAAATTGGCCCTACCGTTCACCACCCTTGCTCTGTTCGCTGCATGGACATCTCCCCAAGCTATGGCCTTGTGGCCGCTGGAAAGTCAACTATCGTATTGTGGGACCTGCTTCCCGCCGTTTCCACTCCGTGTATTATCGATCGAGTGGGTGGTTCTTTGATGCGTTGGATTGTGTCCTCGATCTGCTTCTGACTGCAACGGAGGCAGGTCAATGTAATCTTTGGAAGCGCTCATCCACACCTCAAAGACAGAATTGCCAAGCTCTTTGTCCAACTCGCTGACATCCAACGCACAGCCAAAGTGGAAGATGGCCTAGAAATACTCCGTGCTCACAGCCATGTGATCGATGCTGCAAGGTCACTCCTCGACCTCACAAGATCTGTGAGTGAAACTGCAAAATCTGACACGATGATCATGAACTGGCTCTTTGGTGAGTTTCGTCATCGTCGACCACAAAATAGCGCTCATTTGTTACTCTTAGGTCTCACGAATGACTTTATCCTTACGTTGGAAGGATCCGGGGACGAGGCATCGGAGTCTAAGAAACCTGATGAAGCACTTGCCGCCTACGCTACTGCACTATCCCTCGGCCCGTCGAGTGCGGATGCTCTACTAACCAAGTGGGTAAATGTAGCATTGCTTCATCGGTCGACAGCTCAAGCACTAGATGGAGCAAATGAGGTATGCTTTACATGTCGTTTTATCTTAGATGTTGATATATCCCTTTTCGTCAAGTTCAAGCTTCCAAGAACTGTCGTTTGTCGCGCGATATGTGACGGTCTCGAAAGGGATGGCCGGGCCGCAGAAGCCGTTGTTTTATTTCGACAGATGAAGAACGAGTTCACTCAGGGGACGAGGATTCAATATGAGGAGCGACCGCAGTGGGAACTCGGTGAGTGGTCTTGAGGTAATGCTCTTGATGCTTTTCTATACATCCGATGCAGATTTTCAGCAACGATGCGCGAAGAGGCTAGAAAAGCTCGCCGATGCTGCTATGGACTCTGGAAAGTACGATGATGCTGAGGAACATTACTCTGTCATCCTGTCATTGAAGTTACCGGATCAGGTAGACACGTTTGTCAAGCGAAGTAATGCAAGAGCTACATTGAAACAATGGGAAAATGCATTGATGGATGCAGACGAGGTACGCTTTATCTTGACGTCGCAGTCAATATCAGCAACATGGTTTCTAGGTAATTAAACTCGATCCTTCGTCTCATCTTGGTTACAGGCAGAGGCATGCAGCGCTGCACGGAGCAGGACGTCATACGGAAGCGGTCGCAGTTCTTGAAACACTGTTGTCCAAACTCCAGGTATCCCCCGATCCTCGTGTTCGCGGTAAGTTATTACAAATCTCATTAATTATATTGGTTGACATAGGTGGTAGGCATTCATGCTCGGTATCTGGACGCGCGGTCTATCGTTAGGGATATGATTGGAACAACACTTTCCTGCATGCCACCGGTTCTCATCGATGTTACATCGGGCTGTCTGCTGAACAGAACACAGCAGGGTGAAGCACTTGCGGCACTCCCAGTCTTCGACGAACTCGTATTTTCCATCACGAGCGAGGCAGAGCATCCGTTGATCTTGGGGAAAGTGAAGCAGCTCTGCAGATATGTCATGTTCTCGCACAAGTGGGGGCATGATGAACCTCTGTTCCAGCAAGTTGTGCATGTCACTGTCTTCGAGCTGGAAGCATCAAATCCCGGGAATTTGAAACTGCAGACATTTTGCTCACTCGTACGCTCCCTCGGGTTCCGATGGGCATGGTGTGATACTTGTTGTATCGACAAAAGCAACAACGTAGTGTTGCAAGAGTCCCTTGTCGCCATGTTCTCATGGTATTACCAGTCATCCCTCACAATCATTCACCTATGCGATGTCTCGTCGGAAGAGGAGGGACCCGATGGAGTCCGGAACAGCATTTGGAATACCAGAGTCTGGACATACCAGGAATATGTCGCTGCAGAGGTGGTCCAGTTCTACACCTGGGACTGGAAACCTTACCTTGGCCTGACGCTGCCGAACCATAAGCAGTCGTCGACCATTCGCAGGGAGATGGAAGTATCGCAGGTCTCTGCAGAGGCGGCCATCCTTCGTCCTGGACTTGACAGGGTACGGGAAAAACTCTACCTGGCTTCGATGCGAAAAGCAACCCTCGTCGAGGACATCGCATACTCCTTACTCGGTATCTTCAACGCATCTATCCCAGTTATATATGGCGAGGGCACGCGTGCAGTTGGTCGCCTTTTGGAGTATGTTCTCACTGGATCGGGTGATGTCACAATCCTTGCCTGGACCGGAGCCAGGAATGAATACAACAGCTGCCTTCCCCTAAACCTAACCGTCTATAACCCCCTCGTGCCACCGCACATTCCATGCATAGGGACCGCTGAGCTGGACCAGGTGGTGGTGGAATTGCGCTCCTCGTTACCTGACATGTCCATTGCGACGACGCTATATAATCGACTGTACGGACTTCCATCAGCTACCCTCGCTTCCAGTCGCCTGCGACTTCCTTGCATCGTTTTTCCCATTACCGAGTTCCTCCGGTTATCAGGCCCAGATACAAGCACCAACCTCCGCACATACCGTATGACAACAGCCATCCTCGGGGACGTCGAGGTCACGACAACAAATGATCTAAATACTGAGGATGAACATTGCCTCGTCCATCCCTGGATCCGCCCATTGCTCGACCAAGAGTACACGCGTGGTACCACTCGGCTTGACAAGACGACGCGCGCGCTTCGGTTGGCAGCCCGTCTAAGACAGGCATTTGGCGCGCTTTTATTCGAGAAGGTGTCACGAGTGGAATACAAGCGCGTCGCATCTGACGCCTTGGTCATGGCTCAGGTCCGTGACGAGGTTTCGTTGTCGGACCTGTTGACGGAATTGACGGACAACATCGAAACCATCGAAGTACAATGATCTCTCCCATCAGGACGAGGCTTCTTCTCCCGTTTCCCCGCTTGTATTCACCATCAGACGCGGCATGTTCGCGATCGAAAGCCTAGTTCTGCTAGCACAATTATTCCATGACCTAGTTCAGAGTAAGCTTGGACACTGGACTGCACAAACGCGATGTGGAGACTTGCTAAACCAACGAGCAACGTCGCGAAGTGGAAGCACGCACGCCCCGCTCCGACTCGTGCAGTTCGCTGCGGCCCTTACTTAAAGGCCTGATCAACACCTGCTGGGCCGGTGGAAAGTTTGGCACCAGCAAGCGGTGCTCGTCGAAGGTCACCTGGCGCATCGTGGATGCAACTCACACCGGCGAACTGCTCAATGCCGAGTACGAGACCCTTGACGTGTTCAGGGTTCAGATTCCGAGTCCCACTAGCGTGTAAGGCGTTCCTTGCGAACTTCTCAACCCTCGCTTGGCCTGGACCGACAAGGAAGCCTTTGAGCGGGAAGTCTGTAAACTCGCGGGCATGTTCCAGAGGGCGTTCGAGTTTTACGAGGATGACGTTCAGGAGAGCGTCAAGCTTGCTGGACCAAAGCTGGACTAGTTTCCGAATCGCGCGCCGCTGAAACACTTCAAACTCGGAGGGATGTACAAGGTCTTGGCTATAATCCGTACATGTTTTGCGTGGACACTGGAATACGAATATTTATTTGTAGGTGCAAAATAACATACTCGTCTACCAATCGTCAGCATATCACACACTGGGTTTTGTCTACACCTTTCAGATACTCCCTAGTCGACATTATGGACGGAGTTTGCTTCCGATACTCTGACGAAATGAGAAAACGAATATCTCGCTGTGAAGCGAATCTGCGGTGGCCTGGTAGGCAGGTAAGGCATGCATAGCCGTCAAACACCATGTCCAAGTCGCTGAGGCTCCCCTCGTTTTCTTGCCACCACACCTCCATCGCCGGCTGTTTTTTCTCGAGGTGGGTGACAGCCACCACCACCGGAATCCCGATCTGACTTTTAGTCGTGCGGCCAAACATCTTGTACGCTTTCAACATGCCCTTGTGAGCCCTGTTCCCTCGAATGCAAAACACGAGCAGGTCGAGCTCCTCTTTACGATATCTCTCTTGGAGAAACTCTTTGAGCGCCTTTATCCTCGCCGATCCCCCGGACTTTTTAAAGTTCTGTGCATCGTTCAGGCCGGGCGTGTCCCACAGCCTGTACGTCGTCCCCCCCATCGGCACGTCGTGCTGGACAAAGTCCCGCGTGCACAGCATCGCATCGGGGGATGTCGCGGCACACTCGCGATCCGCGAAGAGGTTGATGACCGAGCTTTTTCCCGCGCCGGTCTCCCCGATGAAGACGACGTGGCGGATCTATGGCCAGGGTGAGCACATGCGTGCGATGCAGGCGAGACACTGGTTCCCAGACCTTGGGCGGCGCCATTGGGACTCCTGCGTCTTTGAAAGACGTCTGGGGAAGGGTGTAGGATGGGGGGGTGACAGCCAAGGTTATGTCTTTGACCAGCAGGTGGGCAGGTGGGCACCACGCACTTGGACAGGCTGTCCGTGGACAAGGGTTCTATGATCTCATGGAGTGGTGGCAGCTTGACGCCCATATCTTCTGTCACCGATTATCCAGATTATCCGGATGCCTGGAATGGTATGTACCGCGACCGTGCGCTGAGAAACTGAGGTCAGTCACGTCGGTATCGTGACTATAATCATCTACCGGCTTGCATTGTCAGCATGTCACACAACTCCTATTTGTGTTGTTAAGCTAGGTACTTCCCGGTCGAGGCTATGGATGGAGTTCGTAAACGATACTCTGTCGAAATCAAGAAACGAATGTCTTGCTGTGAAGCCCATCTGCGATGATGGGCTGGTAGGCAGGTAATGCACGCATGACCATCAAATATCAAACCCAGTTCCTCAAACTTCCTCTCATTCCCTTGCCACCTGAGTCGTGTACACCAAACATCTTGTACATCTTGAATACGCTCTGAGCCCGGCGGCTCCCTCGAATGCAAAACACCAGGAGATCAAGCTCCGCTTGATGGCGCCACTCTTGAAGAAACTTCTTGAGGGCGGTCACCTTCGTCGACCGTCTGAAAAAACCTCCAAAGTCTGTTTCATTCAGGCCGGGGGTATCCCACGGCCTGTACGTCGTTCCCTCGACGGGTACGTCGTACGGGACAAAGTCGCGCGTGCACGGTGCCGCGTCCGGCGATGTTGCGGCATACTCGCGATCTGCAAAGAGATTGATGAACTTTTGCCTGAGCCGGTCTCTCCGATGAAGACGACGTATGGCGGGGTGAGCATGTTTGCGATACGTGTAGACATGGAAGTTCTTAGACCTTGGGAGGCTGCGCCATGGGATGTCCGTGTTTGCAAAGGGTGCTTGGGTTCGAGTTGAAAGCCTTGGCTATGGGCGGAAGAGGATGAGGGACGGCGACAAGGTTTGCCGCACTGTGGCGGAGTGAGGCACGAGTACAGCCCCAGTGTAAGGTCTTCGGACGAGCGTGACTAAGCGGCCACGTCTTCTCTCGTCCTCACCTCCACCAGCTCGCTCGTCACCCGCTCTTCGCCGTCGCCGCGCGTCGCACCCACCGCACCACACCCTCCTCGGGCTCGCACCCTCGGCTCCTCGCAGCTCTCCCCCGCCGGGGCCCATAGCGCGCAAGACCCTCATGCCCTCCGTCCAGCTGCGAGG
>JBBPTV010000828.1:1386-14771 GCA_038094275.1 Tubosaeta brunneosetosa | reverse complement strand
CGGTACAAATTTAAAATGCACTATGCCAAGCGCGTCTGAACGAACAATAATGACACTGGTGGCGACAATGGTCATATTTAGTGTCGCACCCGTTGCTAGTAGTACCATAGACATGCAGTCTTATGTTTGCAGCTCTCGGCTGGCACACGCGACGGCCCATTTCGAGGGGAAGTGACGTTGGTGAGCCTCAAGGAATAGATGAACAAGCATGGAGACGGCAAGGGGCTCTCGGGGAGGTGGGAGATAAGTAACAAGGACACCATAACGACTACTTCCAGCTACTGGCGGCAAGAACACCATAATGAAAGGAGGCAGACATTGAGAATTAGGAAAGAAATGACCCAGCATGATCCCAAAATTACCGTACTTCGATGGTGTTGACATTACCCACCAAGTCCGTCAATGAAGCTCCGTCGCGAATCTGAACCATGATCAAGCTGTCCGCTGCGACCCGTCTGTATTCCGCCCATGTCACCTTTTCAAACAAGAGCGCTCCGAAGTGCTGTTTCAGACGTGCGACCAACCGGAGTGCACATTCTGCCCTGTCCAGCCCAACGATACCACGTGCATACTCTTGAGACAGCAGCGGGCGGATCCATGGATGAACCAAGCAGTGTTCACTCCCCAACGTCAGCTCGCTTGCTGTCGTGATATCGATCTCCCCAAGAATGTCCGTCGTCGCACGGTAGGTGCGGAGACTTGTCTTTGTATCAGAGCCCGATGTGCAAACAAGTTTCGAGATGGGAAAACAGACACAAGGAAGTTGCAGCCGACTAGAAGCAAGGGTTGTTTGCGGAAGTCCACTCAGCCGGTCGTATAGCGTCGTTGCAAAGGATAGGTCGGGCAGGGTTGACCGTAATTCACCCACGGCATAATCCAAGTCGGTAGTTTCCATGCTGGGAATGTGAGGCGGTACGAGCGGATCGTAGACTGTGAGATTCATGGGTAGACAACTGTTGTACTCGTTCGCAATCCCAGTCCATGCGAGAATTGTTACGTCCCCAGATCCAGTGAGGACGTATTCCAAAAGTCGTCCGACGGCGCGGGTACCCTCGCCATAAATGACCGGGATAGACGCATTGAGAATTCCGAGCAGGGAATACGCGATATCTTCCACTAGGGTGGTCTCACGCATCGAGGCCAGATACAACTTCTCTCGCACTCGGTCAAGGTGAGGCTGAAGAACAGCCACCTGTTCTGTAGAGACCTGCGAGACCTCCATTTCCCTGAGAATAACGGGAGATGTCTTGTGGTTCTCGAGTGCCAATCCTAGGTAGGGTTTCCAGTCCTGAGTGTAGAATAGGACCCGCTCCGCAGCCACATATTCCTGACGTGTCCACACCCTCGTATTCCAAATGCTGTTCCGGAGACCATCAGGTGTTTTCGAATGCGACGGGACGTCGCATAGGTGGATGATCGTAAGGGATGATCCGCGATACCATGCGAACATGGCGACGAGGGACTCCTGCAATATCACGTTGTTTTCCTTATCGATACAACATGTATCGCTCCAAGCCCATCGAAATCCGAGTTGACGCACAAGTGAGCAGAATGTCTGCAACTTAATGTTACCGTGCGAGGCCTCTAGCTTGTAGACTGTGACATGCACGACGTGCTGGAAAAGAGGTTCCCCGTGCTCCCACTTGTGTGAGAACATGACATATCGGTAGAATTCCTTGACCTCTCTCCGAATCTGTGTGTGATCTATTTCTCGTGTCATGGACGACGCCAGCTTATCGAAGATCGGGAGTACCTCGAATGCACCAGCCAGGTCTATTCTGTTAAGGAGGCGACCAGTGGTAGTGTCTATGAGAACCCGTGGCATGTGGGAGACGGTGGTATGGATGATGCGTCGAATGACAGGTCTCGCGTCTGTGTACTGAGAAGAAAGTTCTGCGAATCACTTTAGTCGACATACTTGGGACGATCAAAGTTATAACTCACGGCGAATGTATGCGTCTGGGGATTCCCCGAGTTTCACCAGCATTGTATCAAAGGCCACAACCGCTTCTGCATAACGTTCCGCGCCGTGTAAGGCGGCATGTTTTAGTTCATAGCCTCGATGAGATTCTTGGTAGAGTTGGATCACCTGCAAACTACGTTACTTTGAGCGCAATATTGAGACTAAGCATACCTCGTCGGCATCCTTCAGCGCGTCTTCCCATAACTTCATCATGGCTCGTGCGTTGCTTCGTTTGGTTAATATGTCTACTCGAACTGGTGGGTCCAATGACAGTATAATCGAGAAGTATTCATCAGCTTCATCATAGGCGCCAGAGCTCAAAGCAACGTCAGCGAGCTCTTCTAATCTCTGGGAGCACTTTCGTCGAAAATCTGCATTAGGTACTCAGACGAGTACCAGGGCGTTCCACAGCGAACACGCACCAAGTTCCCACTGTGATTGTTCATCGTCAGCACACGTACCAAATACTAGGTCGCTTTCCATCTTCCAAAAGCACTCGATAGCATCGGTGATTCGGCCACTCCCTTCAAGAACATCGCACAACGTGTGGTAAATAGCGAATCTCGGGAGCCCAAACTAAGGCCATACTGCTTGTATCATCATCTGAGATTAGGCTGGCGCGTGAAACATACCTTGTTGGCGCCATCTAATACCTCGTCTGTCGAACCGTGGAGCGATGCAATGCCTGCCCATTTGTTGAATAGGGCGTTCGGGCTCAACGGGCCAATGGACAATGCCATGGCATAGGAAGTGAGCGCTTCTTTGGGTTTCTTTGCCTCTGACGCCTCGTCTCCAATTAATTCGAGTGCTGTGACGCATTTGTTCGTAAAACCTACAGGTAGGAAATGTGCACCGTTCTCTGATCAATGGAGACGAAACCTACCCGAAAGCCAGTCCATGACGATTGCGTCGGATTTTGCGTCGACATCTATAGACTCCTTCATATCAAGGAGAGAGTTTGCAGCATCATAGACACGACCATCTGCATAGAGTGTTTCGCATTCGCATCTCTGGCTGTGGGTACGAACGATTTGCTGAGACTTGGCGAACCGAATACGGAGGTCAGCAAGCATCCTTTTGGCGAAGTGAGTCTCGGCCCCTTTGAAGACCTTTTCTCCCTGTTTATGTCGTGGTCAACGGGGGATGGTCCAAGATGCAATTCGGGTGATTGACAATCCACCTACTTCATTGTTTGTAGTCGAAAGCACCTCGGCCATGTCCCATAATGCGATATTTGAACTTCCTGTGATCAAAAGATGGTAGTTTGAAGAGATGGCCACGGAGTCCACTGGACCAGGATGATGTACAACGGTGCCGATTTGTTGGTGGGTAGCAGTGTCCCAGAATGAGACGGATGAATTTGCGCTGGCCGCAATGAATGTTCCATCGCGCGACAGAGAGATACAAGTGGGTTTCTCGTTACTGTGAATCGGCCATTTAGAGAGCGTCTTCAGAGAGGGTGCATCAATACAGTGGATGTTGGCGTCGGAAGTCAAGACAAAGAGCTGCTTGCTGTCATTGGTCCAGGCGATGGACAGGGCGTGAATATGGGTGCTGTCGATGAATTTGCCACTCTGACCATCGAAAAGTCCAAGATAAAATGCCCGTTTCTGTCCCCACGCAAGAGCGTAGATGGAGCCGTCAGGTGAAAACTTGACCGCATGAAAGTCCCAGTCTTGCCTGCCCGCCAGCCATTCGGCGTCTGGTAGTGACCAGAGCGTGGCTATACGGTCATCCGAGATCACTACGAACCTTGTCCCGTCCGTTGAGACGTCGATCGACTTGACAGCTTTCTTACGTTTGATCTTCCTCACTTTTTCACGACTTTGCACATTCCAGACGACGGCTTTGCCACTTTCCGTCCCAGCCACGATCCACTCTTGCGAGGCTGCGATGTTGCGAACGGCACCTCCCGCATCCAATGGTGTCCCAACCTCTCGCCCATCTTCTGTTCTCCAATATCGAATCTTCCCGTCATTGTCGCCGCTCACAAAGTGCTGTCCATCATCGAGGAAGGCGACAGACGCGCTCTGAACAACGATTTTGATCGGCTTCCCAATGACTGTGGATTCGCCCGGGTTCGTCTCTGAAGCGCTTGCCAGTGTTTCTCCTTCAGCTACCTCTTCTGTTTCACCCTCGGGTCCTGTATTACTCATTGATGATCCTTTACTTCTTGTCAGTATTGCCGCTCGGGTGTCTCACCTGTCTCACCTTCAAATCTCGTCTCTTGCCTGCTACTAGAAGACAGTCTAGTTGCACCTTTTCTTTTCATCAGTTGCCCATTTAGCCGACTCCTAAGTTTCTCACCCTCAGTTTCTACTGCCACCATGAATGGAATGGTAGAAGGTTCCTGGCTATTCGTCAGTGTTTCTCCGCGTCCTTACTCTCTGCCCCCTTGTGAAGATATTTGCCCAGGTGTTGGAACGGCAAAAAGAACACGAAGTTTCGCCGACGTAACACCCACATGTTGCCTCATCGGCCCGACTCTATCTTTACGGCGCACAATCATTGAGTCTGCCATTTTCCACCATGAGTGGGGAAAAGATGATCCTTGTGTCGTTCGTTTGTAAGGGAGCGCAAGCCAACCTCCCGTCTCTTGATCAGACTTTGATTCTTACGAGAAAAACTTCCTCTTCGTTCCGTCCACTTCAATGACTGCCGTGATGGAACAGCGCGGGGAGCCACACTTTGGAGTAGGCGTGGTGGACATCTCAACTACAGCTGGACACCCTCTTGACGACAAGGTGTTCAGAATCGATCTTTACGGCTATCTTGGTGAGCATTCATTCAACCCTGTGGTCCCGTTGTCTTCTCAATGCGAAGAAACAGGTTTTTCGTGTGATATAACAACTCTTCCTATAGGCGTAATAGCCCTAGCCTCGAGAGGAAGCTTGAGCCTCGATCGTTGACGCGTGAACATCTTTGAGGACTCGCCCGCTGATACCTCTCTATGCTTGGAGCACACTCGTTAGCGTAAGCCGTTCCCTGGGAAACCCAATGCCGGAGAGCCTCGAGGAAGTGCTCAATAGGCTTGGAGGTGGGCAGGAAGGTGCTTCCGTGTGGCGGATAGTACCGAATTTCTCGCCCAAACACTCGTGCGTTGATTTTTCGATACAACCCTTCCCATTAGCTGGGTCGATGACGGAGGCACAATCTCGTCCGAGGCTATATTCCAGCCTCAATGATGCCAAGCCCGTCTGGACCAACAGCAATCGGTACTAACCACTGCATGCTTGAAATTATATGTTTGAAGCACCGGGCCGGTCACGCGAGAGTTTCGAGGGTTAGTAGGCTTCTGGAGACACTTGGAGGTGGGCGGCACGATATCTGATGCTACGTCCCATGTACTGCGGGAACACCATGTGAGTTACTGTACTTCGATGACATCGATATTAACGACACCTCGTCGCGAATCTGAACCATGATCAAGCTGTCCGCTGCGACGCGCTTGTACTCCACCCATGTCACCTTTTCAAACAAGAGCGCTCCGAGGTGCTGTTTTAGGGAGCCAAGAACAAGCTACCGAAAGGCCAGACCCACCGAGTCCACGCTTGTTGAACGCTTCCTCGGCCACTCGCGCGTGGACCTCTTGCTAGCTGGACCGAGGTCTCGTTCAAACCTGCATATTGGGCTGGCTCCCAGCGCACATTGAAAACGCATGACGGCCTCCCCATTGTTGAGCCGCATCTGGGCCAACGACAACAACGACACGGTCATCCCGGAGGCGTCACCCGCAGGCCACTCGAGTGCATTCGCCATGTCGACAGCGTCTCGTTGGTTCCAGACGGTGGAGAGTGAACGTGGACCAGCTCATAGTGAGGGATCTCGAAGCACTCATGGTAGGGGAGCGAATAACGCAAGTGCATTATGTGGCGTGTCTGACAGGCTTGGCGCGGTGAGCTCAAACAAAATTTCCGCTGGACTCGGAACGGCGATGGTGCTTGACCGAACTTCCATAGTTTCGACGTGCAACAGACGGCGACGTGTGAGAATGGAGTTCACCCCTGACGGCGCCGACTGACCTCTCGAGGGAAGTATATTAGACCGACGAGAGCCAGCTTGCATCTGAATCAGGATCCAGACACAGAATGTCAACGTAGTACAGCAGGTGTATCCCAGCTCCAAGGAGAGTGTATATACACTACGCTACGAGAGCAATAGATCGCATGCTAGATAAGAGCAATGGTGGATACATGGTGTGATGCTGTGACGTCCCTGTCTATTTTCGCGAGAAAAACGTGAACCGCTTCTTGGTTGCAGTGCTTCCTGAAACAGGGAGCGGACTGTTCCCAGCTAGGCTTTCGACGCCGATGGACGACGAGGCAGGGCTGAAATCCCCCGAACCGTCCTTGTGTTTCCGCATGTAGAAGAGAAGCGAGTGACGCGCCCGAGGACCCTTGTGTGAGGGTCGTGGGGTCGTGGGTGTACTCGAACGGGAAAAGGATGACGAGTCTGGTGTCAGTGGCTGTAAAGAAGGGCGATGCAGTCGAGGAGTCGAGGGTGACGGTGGCGAGCGAAGCGAAAACGGCGTCCAAGACGTGTCCACCGTAAATGGGGGCAGGGCAAACGACGTGTATGGGCCCGTGTCGGACTCCTCGGATGGGGGTGTGGAGTCCGCTAGTTCTGGTGGGGGAACAACCTCGATAGGTTTCATCTCCCTCGGTTTGATGAAGAGCTCCCTATCAGGGAGAGTGATCTCATCGTGGATGAGATCAAATCCCCCGAGGAGATTCACCGCGTAGTCTGGCACGTGGATGGCATCCATGTCCAGGTCCGCAAGGATTGCAGAGCGTGGGCGAGAGGTAACGTGGCTGATGATGGTGGCCATGCCACCCCCAGACTCTTCACCCGTACCCTGCGACGATGAAGAGCGCATCGAAGAAACGGATAATGGAGGTGTCGATGGTCGGGTAGATACTCGACCTTCGGAGCCGTCGGAAAGTGCTTCGGCTGTTAAGCGAGAGCCGCGAGAAGATGCCGAGTTGTGTGACACAGAGCGCGCTTTCGTGCTATTTTCTGTGCCCTTCGTGAGCGGTGGTAGATCGGAGGAAGAATTTCCGGGGCGAGGTCTGCAAGGACGCTTTACCGGGTTAAAAGGGTCTCCAGCCATCGACGGAGGGCGTGCATGTTTGGTCGTGAGGCGTCGCAAGGGAGGGGTAATAGACGATGGCCGGAGGCGAAGGGGAGAGATGTCGCTCATTGTCATTCGGCGTGGGAATGGCTGGTCAAGGGCGAGCCTACACTTAAGATCAAGGTTGAACGATGTCCTCGTGGGAGAATAATTAAAAAACCGGGCGAGATTGGCACTCCGTTTAGCCTCATTGTTGAGGGCTGGGGAGCTGTGATCCTCATCTCTGAGGTCTGACGTCGGATCCGCCTTCAAGCGTTTCAGCTGTTGAGTCAGCATCTCGAGCTCCTTGTCAACCGCAGATTGCCGCTTCTCCGCCATCCAGCGTTCTTGCTGGAGTGCGGCGTATACGCTCGGGTCAGTATCTCTCTCCGCAAGCGACAGTTTGAGTTTTGCAGCACGTTCCCGGGACTCTTCGGCACGTGTGCTCAGGGCCTCGGTGGCTTGTTGCAAGGCATAGATTTGGAGTTGGAGAGGGGAACGTTCCTCTTCGCTAGTCTTCAACGCGCTGGCAAGGGCTTGTTCGGCGATAGAGTAGCGCGTGCTGCGAGAACTTGCCTCGCTAACTGATCCACATGGGGATCCCATACGCGGTGGGTAGCAAGTCGAAGGATTGGGCATGCCAAAAACGAGGCAGGAGTTGGGTGTGCTGGCAGAACACTTAGTGTAAATCGACTTGGATCCGAGGAGGACGTACAAGACGGAATTGGCAGATAGCCGTGGGGAGACAGATTCATTGGGACCTATGGTCGTGTTCGTGCACTCCTAACCAACAGCCGTGCGTTAGCCCACACGCAAGTAATAACTAGATCCCTACATTGAACACCATCCCTGCTGCCAGAGTATCGACTCGCAGGGGTGGCGGTTGAAGATAGCGGATGCTTGAGGGCTCCGTGGCATCAAGAAGTTCGTCTACTCGGTCGACAATCTTTCGACCAATCATGAGCAAGAAGAAATGAAGCAAGAATCAGAAAGTTCACAAGGAAGGAGAGAAGATAAGTTGGGTGCCAAAGCTAAGAGAGCGGGAGGTACGTGGCAGGCAGTGCAGCACCTGCGCGGAGCAAGTCTGGTGAGGTATCGATGGCGGGCGCTCCCACACGTTTCAAACGCTTCCTCCATAGTTTGAACATGAATGCAGGGGTATATTATTCACTATGTCATGTGACCGTTTCTATTGGTCACGTGGGAAATATCCAGCCAATCACAAACGTCCAAGCACCAGCTCCTTCAACCCCCGTCCGAGCTGCTTGACCCTCCTCTTCATGTTCGCCTTGATCGGTGACCGATTCGTCTCTCGAAAGTGATACCCACCCGGCTCTTCTGGCGCATTTTCCTGTCGCCACCGCGCCAAGTTCATCCGCAATTCCATCTCCCCACTCAGCGAGAAGCCAGAACCGTGCACAGGTGACGTGGCCCGACTAGACAATACCATGGACATGGGACGCAACTCGTGCGCGTACGAGATGCCCGATCGGTCACCACAGTCAAGAGACTTGGTCCCCCGTGGTACGTAATCCGTATGCGATGGAATCGGAGAGGGTGTACGGGGAGCGATTATGGAGAAGACGGGGCTGGTGGGACGTGACATGTCCTTGCGAATCGCGGAATAGTACGGTCGACTCGGGTGGCCTAAGCGAACAGGGGGAGCATCATGATCATGAGAAGGCGCGAGCGATAGAATGTGTGACTGTCGTCCTTCCACCGCCGATGTTGGATACACCTCTACGCTTTCTCGTAAAGGAGAACGCGAGCGGACCGAAACGGAAGATCCGCCTTTGAGCAGCGTCATATTTTTGGCCCTGCGAAGCCCGCGCTTAGGAGAACACTGTGATGAAGAAACAGATGGCGTCGAGCTCATGCGCCCGGCATCCGACATGTCCAGCGAGCCTGTACTCCGTGGTGTATTCGTTGTTTCCGTCAGGGCTGTCGTGTTCATGAAATTATCCGGTGCCAGACTCTCAGCCATGGTAGCTGAAGAGCACGAGGCAGGCACACGCGCGAGTGGAGAGTGAACGCAAAGCGCAGGGAGTCCCCTCCGATGGCGCTTCGAACGGCTCTTCAGATCCTGATTCTCCGAAGTGCGTTTGTAAAGGCCTGTCTCGGGCTCGAGAGCGACGCTCGAGAGGGAAGGAATCGGGAGCGGCGGCTACACAACACAAAGAAGATCAGCACGTTTGCCATTTCTAGAGGTGAATGTGGACGGCAAGTGGGGTATAAGTACCGTTATCGAGTTTGCTATGGTGGCTCGACGCACGCCCCCACCGTCGACCGTCTCCTTCTGAACGTGGTGGGAGGTTGTGGACACGACCGAAAGAGAGTCGTGGCTCACAGGTGCAACGTGTTGTGGGTCCAGCCGCCCGTCGTCGTGACACACATTATGGTGAAAAGCTTCCAGCACTGTCGTAATCCCAGGCACATCCTTGCTCGAGTGAATCGAGGTCATCGCTCGTTCGCTCCGAGGTGTATGCGGACCTGCGCTCGAAACCATAGACTCTGCAGACATTCTCCTCCGGGGATAATGTTCGGTCGTCTTTGACTGGGGGACTGCCCTGGAAGGTGCGCTTAGTCGGCGTGGCCGAGGCAAGTTTGCCTCAAATTGTTTTGTCGCCTCGGCTGATGTCCATTCGCACCATAAACAAAGGGGGATCCACGCGTTTGCGAAGCCACACTGAGCACACACAAACAAGGGACGATTGGGACATAGACGTAGTGCAGGGAGCGAATCAGACGGTGAAAGGTACTAGAAACGAGGAGGCTCGTTAGATCGATCTACCATCGTTAAGCTGATAATGGACTTACGGGCTTATTTCTCTTCCACTGTCTTTGCAGGTAGCGTCGCGGGGTAATAGACATGTCTTGAGAGAGTGCCCAGTCACCCATGGCTCAACCAGCGGGACAAGGTCGTATGGGAACGTGAGGAGGGCTCGAGGCCAGCCAAAATAAAGCGGAGAATAGGGCACGAGGGAAGGGCTAGATTCGCGAATCTTGCGGGAGCCAGTCCGAAACGCGAACGATAGCTTCAAGTGTTCGACATATAGATTACGAGACACCAAAACCGTGTTAGTTGTCCAGTCTGCGCTGGAGAATACTTCAAACACAATAGACACGTTGCAGAATCAGACCTTCGATCGCGAACATGTGGTCGGTGTTTAAGAGCAGAGCTTCTAGAATATCAGAATATCTTATCAACCCAAGTAAGGGTATGAAGAAGGTACAGTACGCGTGATATAACTTATGGGGGAACAATGAAACAGCAGGGATACGGGATAAGGCCACGTAAACCGTCATCAAGATCATACAAACACCGGAATGGCTCCCCTTTTCTCATCCATCGTCCATCGTCCGTCCAGGAGCAGACTGGCATGGACACGCCCACACCCACTGACGGGGCAATACCACTCGTGCTCGGCCTCTACCACGGGCACCTTCATCTTTCCTTTGCCCTTGCGGTTACTTCGATGTGTTCTAGTGGGAGCACCGTGAGCTGGGTAGCGAATCGAGGAAAACGACCCTGGCGTCCCACGACGGGGGCGTAATCGTGATCGCATCGAACTGGCATCGGGGTCCACGACAACTGCATCTTGACTCGACCGTGGTGGGTATTCCATTAGCTCTGCAGCCACTCTCCTCGTGCTGCTTGATCCGACGTCCTCGGTAGTGGGTGGACACGGTTCCATCAACTTTTCAACGCACTTTCCATCAAGTAGATGGCCGCAGCGTAAGCCCCATAACTTCCGTTTGGCACGGTCCACTCCAACGTCGGAAGCTCCGAGAAAAAGGGGATCCCTGCATACAGCGCATATAAGCGTAGCTTCGCACGACCGACTACCACTGGCATGATGCGACGCAGACCTGTCGTTCCCGGTAAGTGAAGAAGTGGACGAGGACGGTGAGAAATCGTGTGTGAACCCTGGTGATGGCCGGTCTGGATGGGTGTATTCTGGTTGATAGTCAGGTTCCGCCCGGCCTTCGCGACCACGCTGTCTGAATGCGCGTTCTATTTGGTTCCTCACTCCACCTGCGGCAGAGGGATTCTCATCACCCAAGAAACCTATCCCGTCCGCGCCCTCAAATAAAGCGTCTTCTTCTCCACCCGCGAAGTCGAAGGCATCCCATCGCATGATAAATGAACCGGACACACCCCAACTATTACGGCGTTCGGGCCGCTGAGGAGTGTTGCGAGGCCCCATGAATCGCCGTACACCAGCCAGTAACGCGCCACCGAAACCCATGGCTGGAACGTGGTGGGATGGAGCAGCAGCAACAGGATATGGTTGTTCAGCAGGGGATGGGTGCCGCAAGTCAGCCTCGAATGGGAATGGATCCTCATTTGGAATAACAAGTCCAACGGGTGCGCGATGGCGGAGGAATCTTTGAGGGACCTGGGGTACTGGGGGAATGGCGTCAATCTGCGGGGCAGGCGGAGGGGAAAATATGCGTGCTCTTCTGACTATCCTACAGGTGAGCAGGAGCAACGCACAAGACACGAAAACTTACTAAGGGGAGGCTGTGGACGGGCAGGGTTATGGCCAATGAACTGAACCTCATTGTCGTCTTCGCTGTCGGAGAGATGGATGACCTCGCCTGTCACCCGAACGGCTTCCTCGTCATCTTCAACATGCCTCCTTTGGCTAGGACCTGCAGAGCCAACGTAAACGATATCATCAGCATCAAACGCATCAACGTCAATAACGACAGGTGATTCGTGACGCGGGCGCTGGGGAATAACTGGAGGATGCAACAGAGAGTCAACCGCAGACATCAGTGGTACAAATGACAATTTCCGGTGGTCGTCACCGTTGGAGCCCATCGGACAAGGGTGTGGGCTTATAAAGGGGCTTATGTAATCATTATGCACGGACCATTCCCAAACTAAGCCACACACAATCGGTACTATAAATTTTCGTCGTCGTGCTCAACAACATCATTCGGCGTTGAGTCTGTGAGTGTTCTTTCATTTGTTCTCTTCCTGATGACTTTATTCTCTTCCCCGTCCTACACGACCATGCCGAGGAACAGAGCAGTTCGTTCGCAACGAACAGCGCTCTCCGGGGCGCACAGTGTACTTGCCAGTGCCATTTCGTCTGATATTCATTGATCGCATTCCCCTTTTACTTTGTTGCTGACATCCTGCTCAGTTAGGTGACGTTCTGTTATCACGTCCTATGGCGCACGCGTTCAATGAGTGAGTTTTTGTGTTTGTCGTCTCACTGTGCTCCGCTGCGCCTCTCGCCATGATGAAGCATTCCGTTTATTCGCAGTTTCCTCTCTAGTGCCCTCCGATCGGAGTACTCCCCCAATGCGGAACGCTTATATTCCCCCTTGCGCCGTGTGAACCCAAAAGCACGTGCCGAGTGTGGGCCACCCTTGGGTGCGCTGGGCGGGAAGCGGGGGTGGCGCGATGAGGGTTGAGAAGGACCTTCCTTTGGATGTCTGAGCCATTTCGGCGCAGCGAGCATCACCGTGTCAAATATCGTTTTGCTGACCATGTTCTTGCAGGTAGTTATGATTATCTCTGTATCGGTAGTCTTCGATCATAATACAATGTCTTTTCCAATCCTTTGAGCCTGAATTAAGTTCAAGATGCCCGCCGTCGTCCTACCTGCCAACTATTGCAGTGCACCACAATGAGTTTGTGATCATGCGGTAGTGCAGTGTGATTTTTAGTTATTATTATCGGTGCGCAAGTTATTTTCGAAACCCACCCCGCTGAGTGAACGCAAATACTGTTTTCTCTCAGCAGTATGGTAGTGGGTGAATTCAATCTCTTCCCCGATCTCGTGGAATATTGCTGTTGAGCTATCCGTACCCGCGGCACCTCCGGTCCTGGAATTCTTATATTTGGTGGCTTGCGAGTTCTCTTTTGTCTGCGACGCGAGGCATGTGTCCAAGTTCCCGGATCTTGGACAAGCAGGACAAGATATCGCTTTCGGCACTCGGACCGTCTTTGCCCTTCTAACCGCACCCAGGACCCTCAAAGAGAAGGGGGCGTGGACCATCTAGTCCCCAAACGCCAGCATTTGTGGTCCAAGAGGACAAGGTGCCGAAAACCAAGTCGAAGGTATGGCCTCAGTCGTTGATAACTGTGGGGGGTCGTTCGCACGTGTCGTCTGAGCGACCACACACATGTGCCCTTGAGACGACTCTCGGTAGAGTGGGTGCCATTTTCGAACAGACGGGTCTGCCCCTCGCTATACGTGCGTGGGGGATCGGTCCAACGTAACCAATGTACGAGAGTGCAGGCACCGTGCGTGGTAAGAACGACAGCGTTCACGGCACGGACCAAGTGTAGAG
>JBBPTV010000827.1:0-14789 GCA_038094275.1 Tubosaeta brunneosetosa | reverse complement strand
CTCGGAGAGAGGCACAAGTCGTGAGCGCAATTTCAGAGAGCCAGTCGGGGATAGATTGCCTGAGCTTGCTCGAACGTCGGAGGATCTTACACGCCATCAAGTACAGCAGACCGTTGGAAAAGTTCTCGTGCACCTCGCTTGCTTTTTTTGCAATGGTGCACACGAAGAACAACATGAATCGCTTGTAGAAAACACGTCCAAGCCGAGATCGATCAAATGACAACTGGATGGTGATCCTGATGAGGAGCCAGAGAGACGAGCGGTGCCAACGATCCGAACGCGAAAAAGCGTGGTCGCGGACGTGTTTGGTGATGTATGGAAAATTGAGGGTGCAATCAACACCTCGCAAGATATGAGCACGGAGTGCAGCAATATATTCTCGACCGTCGTAGGAAAGATCCAGCTTAGCAGAACGGGGATAGAGAAAGTGGGCAAGTGTTGTCTGGACGTCCTCGGAGTCAAATACCTCGTTGGCCATCTCGACGGCTAGTTCGGGATAGCGGGATTGCAGTGTTTTTTCTGTAGCATCCTTGCTCGGTGACAACTCGAATGACTCGCAAACCGTAGATTTCTGTCCCTTTGAGAGCAAGACCACGACGTTTTGGGGCCGAACGAAAAACGCTAGGCTGTCTGTAGACCGCAAAGGTAGGTTTGATGAGGAACGCGTGATCGAAACCGGTGATCGTACCTCCTGCGCACATCCCGCACAACTGGGAGACGACCTCTCTGTTCATCGACTCGACGGAGGCTTGTAAATTATCTAACATCTTAGTGATACGATGCCAATGGTCCTCTTCCGGGGTTCCATGGATGTGCACGGCAGCATAATGCCGGGCAGTCGCGCATGCTGTACGAAACAGTGACAGATCGTTGTCCAAGGTATAGTCGCTTCTTCCAGGAGGCTGGACGGGAAGGAAAACATGTGTGATAGCGTATTGCAAAGGGGTCTTTTCGTTGGGGTCGACGTCGAGATCAGACGTGTCAATGAACATCGTCGTACTTTTCAAAGCCAGCTAATTACAACCCACTAATACTCCCTGCCACGCTCTCGACCATATTCTTGAGTTCATGTGCTCCCCGAACAACCACATCATTCTCATCCTCGGCGCACTCGGCGATGAACGTGGCTGTCTCGCCCACGAACCCTGCAAAAACACGCGTCAGCACGATCAATGTGCATCCTTTTGGGGACGCACCAATAAGTTTGCCGCCATCGGCTTTCCACATCTCGTGAGAGCATTCAAGAGCTAGGATACGTACCCGGGCATCCTCGGAGCGTGTGTGCATGAGAAGGTCGAGGTTGAAGCGTTTGAGCAGATCAGCAGACGAGTTCGGAAGGAGCGCAAGGACGGCGAGGAGACAGCCGATCAAGCGCAGTCGTGGTGCCAGAGGTTGTGTCTCTGGAGGTGCGTCGATCATCGGAGACGGCGCGGGGAGACGTACAGCGATTGGTACTTGGGACACGATGTGTAGAAGGAGGGTGGCCAGCTTGTCTTCACGCCAAAAGACTGGATGGCGAATCAGTCTTCGTACACGTCTTCAAAGGTGACGCATCATCAAGACGTACCTCCGTCGTCGGCCTCGAGGGACTTTGTCAGCGTTGCGATCACGCCCGACCATAGCGCAAAATTCGTCGCGTCGGTTTCTCGTGAGGCACTGAAAGATTGCAACACCTCTCTCAGTGGACGCAACAAGGTAGACATGCATGGGTTCATCAGCCCCTGTAGAAGTCAATCAATCCATGAGTAGAGTTTTCAATACAAACACGACCTACCTTGAAGTAATCCAACAAGGCAGTACACAGATGACAAAAAGTGACCTTCCTGTCATCGTCCGCTGTGGAAGATAAGTTAAATGCATCCAAACGTCCGTCCACGTGGCCATCCGTACCTTTTTCATCCACAAACGCCCAGTCCTGCATACGTCGGAAAAGAGGCCTGAACGCATTTTCGTTGAGCTTTACAACAAGCTCCGTGAAGGCGGATATCACATGAGGCTCGCCCTAAATGTAAATCCATAAGTTTGTAACGTCCCCGCAATAGGACACGATGATCAATAAAACGAACCTCTGTTAAGCCAAACACCATCTTGACGTCAAACGCTTCCATGAAGACTTTGAACAGCGGCCGCAGGGTATCTAGCACGTCCGAGCGCGGAGCAGCGTGCAAAGTTCGCTTGAGCAACGCAAAGTAGCCAATCATACCATTTACGCCATCCTAGTTTCATGTCTCGTCAACGTTCCAAAAAGAAAACCAGACGCTCGCGTACCTTTGTCTGTGCCTTGTCTACGCTGGGCCAAAGACTGATCAACACGGGAAGCAACACCTCGGCCGACGTCTTTTTCGATATCGTTTTGCTCAGCCCAGTGAGGGGATTGTTTCGTACGGTCGACGTGGCACTGTAGTCAACGTAGAGCTTCGCGATCTCCGTCAGCTCGGGCGCCCCGTAAAAGGCAGGTAGAGAAGACAGGAGGCTTTGGAGGGTGGCAAGGGCAGCTTCTCCTACGTCCGCCAGTTCTGAAGAGCAAGTCAGGGACATGACCACGAACGTGCCACAAGACTTACGGGACTTTCCCTTCAGTCCTTCACGGAGGATCACTGTACATTCTTGCACGATAGTCCTAAAATGAGGAATAATGCGTGGCCCAAGAGCAGTGCTGGTAACACTATGTCAGACCCGACCTTGTTAGACCAAGCCACAGACGCACATATAGCATGGCAACACCGACATCCCAGCACCCGCAGACGTCCGCGATCGCACCACCTTCAGAACGTGCGGCAAGGTCGACATAAGCGCCGTCTCTTCTCCAGCACAACATGAGGATCCCAACGCCTTGAGCGCTTGCAACGCAGATTCCACTAGGGCTCCAGCGGACTGGTGTTCGATTATGTCCCGAATGAGACCGATGAGGTCGACAATGGTCGTTTGACACGCCTCGTGCTGCGTTTCCGTGACAAGAGGCACTCGGGCGGAAATGACGCCAAGCGCACCTGACTTGATCTAGTCCGAGTCTCAGATCTGTCTGTGTTCAAGAACGAGAAAACACGCACCCTCGTGTCCGTGGACGCCAACATCACACGGCCTGCAGTCAGGAACTCCCTAGCAGAGATGACGTTCATGATACGTTCGATACCAGCTTGCGCCGCAGCGATGATTGCTGCTGAGTCGCCTTCCGAGGCGTGGTCAGCCGGAAGCGAGGCAAGATCCAACAAAAGGGTGATGATGTCGGTAGTACTACCACCCGCGCCGCCCTCTGGCACTTCGTTCTGTTCCGCAGGTGTCAGGGCCGTGCTCGCAAACAATACAAGTGCTTGTATGCGCCGCTTCAGTGTCGCAGAGGTGGATAATGAATGCTCCCCGTCCCTTAAAGGCGGCATCAATGCACCGCAGCGAAAACAACGGAGTCGCAGGCGATACTCACCGAGGGTAATCCAAAAATGCGGGTTCGGCACTTTCACGCGCCGGAGGCAGCGACCTGAGTCGCAAACACTCCTTGAGTACCTCTGTGAGCACCTGCGGCGAAACTGTGAGTTACTCTGAAATCGATAGACACTACAGACGCACAAATAATTGTAGTGGACGCGCGAAATGCCGGAGCAGCGAAGTAGGCAAGGTGAGCGTATTCTGCGCCTCTTCCAGCGTTTGACGGCTCGCGCGGTTGGTGACCTTGTCCACAAGCAGCATACATACAGGTGGCAAAAAGGCGTGGGCTCCAAGAACTTCAGTGAGGTGCACAAAAAAGCTATCGGAACAAGTGAGAAACCAGTCACGCCTGCAACAAAGAACTTACTTGTGTCTGCGGTGTCGGGGAATGTGGTTGGACGCGTCCGTAAAGATGCGCAGGAAATCTCTCGCGCCAACGTACAAGTCGAGGCCGCCCAAATGTTTTGTTTTGAGGGAAGACACCATCACCGGTACAATGTTGTTGATGGTCTATACGGAATCGTTGAGTAGGGTTCCAATGACTGAAAGCCATGGACCCACATTCTGGACGACTTTGAAGCTATACGAGTCATCTCTATGAAAAACGTTGGATCCCATAAACGTAAAAATGGGCATGATGTTGTGGAGAACAGAATCGGGGGTAAGCTGGGCCAAGCTGGCCATCAACAACAGTGCCTCGTTGAATGTTTGCGGGTTATCCGTCACTGCCGAGCGAATGAGATGATGATGTGCGACAAAGGTATAAATCACGAACCACGGATAAGTTCAACCAAGACATCCAAGCGAATAGGCATCGTCGGGGCATCCTAGGATCCCGTCAAGCTTGCAAAGGCCACACGAGGAAAAATACTCACCGTGAGCTTGCTCGCGCTCTTTTCTATAGCAGCCATCAGCATCTGACAGACATAGCTCGTATCCGACGGGCTCCAGATGTCAGAGCGCACGATCTTGTTGAGGGTTTCCAAAAGGCTAGAGACCAAATCCATAGATCCCGGGATCTCGGTCGTTCCGAGTATTTCGGCCAGAAGACTAAGTGGTCGGAGGTTACTGATCTCAGAGGCATGGGGCGTTCTAGAAATAACGTCAATCTACGCGCCTGAACAAGATAGATGGTCACATACTGATCCAGCTTGGCGCGCTTGTTCGCAGGTGCCTCGCCTTCCAGGTGGTCCGGTCGAAACTGTACGAGAAGACGAGCGATCAACCCAACGTCTCTAACGAGTTTTCCGAGGAGAGCACGGGACTCCAAGTACTAAATATGATATATAAGCATATAAAAAATGAAGGACGCATGAACGTACCGCTTCACCACCCTCACTTCCCGCTTGCAACAATACAGTGCAAACCTCAGAGCATTTATCCAGATCGAGACCGATAAAGAGCCTCTGTTCAAGGGCATTCGCATAGAGCTCGCGCACTGACGCATCCGAGTCTATCAGGTTGGTTAGCACGTAGAACCAACCACGAGTAAAGACAACGCACTGGAGTGAAAATAAAATCGTAACCCTGAAATGAACAAGGGCCAAGTTTCGTCATCGTCCCGACGCGTCAGATCCGCAGGAGTGATGGTGAGGAAGCCGGCGACGACGAGCGACGCGTATGTCTCGAATGAGGCGCCAAACATCTGAGCAATAGGGCCAGGATCTTGTATCAGGCCTTTCACTACTGGGAGTAACATATGAGGCTTGGAAAAGTCGGACACGTTCTCGATAGAATGCAGAAGTGCAATCCGAGCGGATGGAAAGGGATGGCTGATCACATGTGAGAGCAGGAAACACAAGACCCGGCGACGATATCTGTTCAACTGTGAGTAATGGGGACAAACAATTCACAGTATTCCGTACTTTGCGTTCGAACCTTCAAAGTGCCTTTGATGAAATACCTGGATGTAATTCTCATCTTGGATCACTTGCTCTCGGTTGTCCACAAGGGCTTTCACATAGACGGCAAGATCCTTGGTATCCAAGTACTGTAGCTGGGCTATCGAGGCCCATCAGCGACCCTTCACAAACGACTTTTCACGAACTCACATGAAGCTGGCCCATATAACGTATCCAAACCATACATGTGCTTTTTCTCAAAAGTACCGCCAAGAAGCGAGATGCTCTCAAAGATCAAGGCGCGATCCCGTTTGTCACTCCGACCATCCAGAAGAACAGCGATCAACGTCGGAAGCACTACCTGGAAATCAATAGTCTTGGCCCCAGAATGACCACGTACGAACGCGAGGACGTGCAATAGGGCGTGTGTCCTCACGCTCACTAAAGATGACGAGGACGAAAGAAGAGTCCCAAGGAGAAACGCTAGTGTGCCATCCCTCAAGTTGAGGAACAGCGCTTGTAAGATTGAGGTCGAAAACTGGTTGGGTGCGACACGCGCCGATGCGGACACAAGCGCATAAATTTCCTGCATCAAGGATACGTAGTATCGACTTGAATCACCAGAGATCTCTTCCACCTTTGACATGTCAGCCAAGTTCACGAAAAACAGACAGCGCGTACCGAAGGCATCATCCAGGATCCCGAGAATTCACGGGGGACGGGCAGAGCCGAAAGCAGAGCGAGGATCGAGGCCTGCACCGCATGGACGGCTGTTCGTCCTCCCGGGTTCATGACTACCTTAATGCCTACATGGCGGGCATCCAACGCCTTTCGCTGTCGTGAATACCGAGCAAATGATACGAATCAGACTAAGCACACCTCATTCAACGTCAAGTCATCACTCGCTTCGGGCGTGGTTAAACGCATAGCGTGTATCATGCGGTGTGCCAGCAAGATCTGTTGGCCTCCCGACGCACGCATCAGCAGCGCACGGCAAACCAAATACGCCAGCGCCCGAGCATGCGGAGGGGAGTCCCGCAGCTTGGACAGCAAGACGGTGATATCTTGCGTGGGGTCACTCTCGAGGAGAATGTTCTCTGCGCATGCGGGCACGTGTTCAGCTTCCATGCCCGACCTGTGCGGAATCACTCACCGGCAATCTTGTCGGCTACATCAAGGTTAGTGTCGCAGAGCCTCTCGCAGCCTCCATCACTGTCATCCTTGCCGGCGTCCGAAACGTCATTGCTCATTAACGACGCTCGATTCCATATTTCCGCGCAGCCCCGCAGCCATCCCGTCCGGAAACCATCACCCTCCTTGATGGCTTCCCATACACCTCGCGTCGTCTTGAACTTTGATTTGGAGACCAATAAGAAGGGAAAAAGTGCAGTTTGTTGGACCTCAGGGGCGAGGTCAGGATACGCCTTCGCAAATGGTCCCGCAAGGAACGCCACATGCACACGTAGAATCACCCGAGCGGGAGGTGTGGGGAAGAGCTGTGAGGAGATGACATTTAGTAGCTGTTGAGGCGATGTTGATGGAACAATCGTTGACAAGAACAGATCGGATGAGCCATAGAGCGCTTGCAATACGCCTATACGGGTATCATAAACACGACCGAGTAGCGCGGATTGAATAGATGCCTGGCACGCCCTCAGCTCGGCCCAAAAAAATAGGAGGAAACACGAACCATATCCGGGGCAGAGAGATCAATGTCTGTATCCCTCAACATCGAGTACATTGTCGCCACCGCTGCAACACGTGTCTCCTTTGACACACCCGCAGATGCGACGACAACCTCGTTTACATCGCTAGACTCAGCCAATGGGTGGTCCTAAGGTATACGATCTCAGCTACAGAACACGATCAACGGATTTCACTTACCAATGCAAGTGACATTAACAGTTCGCTGGCTGTCTTTTCGCGTTCCTTTTGCCCCTCGTTCGATTCACCAGCATCCACCCCAATCTCGGATAGCATCTTGTCTGTGACGTCCCTCAAGAGCTCAAGATGACGCTGGTGAACGAGAGAAAGTAGCGATCGCGCTACTCGAACGGTTTCGTCCTTCGTCTCGGTATCGATTGCTTCACCTTCAACATCGGGCGGCAGAGTAGCAAGGCGAATCAGAATGCAAGATAATTTTCTGACGACTATCGCCGGCGTATTCGCGGCATTGATCACAGTAGAAAACAAGGATGAAACGCGATGCTCGTGGATACTATACAACAGTCAGACATGACTATTTCCAAAAAGCTATAAATTTACCGTCCACTCAAGGGGCGCAGAAGGGGGAGAATGAAATGCTCCACGCCGACAACGGCCATTATTTTATTTAGTTCATCAGCGAAGCCCCTGCGGAAAAAATGTGCCGTCCGAACCTGACTCCGAGATGACAGAAATGACGCACGACATCTTAGTGCACAACTGACATGCACTGAGAGAGAATTCTTGGACACCTGATCGCGCCGAACAGATTGCCACGACAGCCTTTACGAAATGGGTCGTAGATACAGTGCCCTTTCCTGAACCCCGAGCGCCGCGTACTTGAGATGCCATTGCGCTGACAACGGCCGATACAGCGGCAGGTTTCAAGTTAACTTTGTGCGAGAGGGCGCACAAGAGAACGAAGCTTCCCAACTGATCGGCGAAAAGGTTTAATAGATCGAGGGGGAGATCGTGACGAGGCAGCTTACCACTGAATTGGAATCTTTTTGATGAGACTGGAGCGGTGCAAGCAAAGAGGGTAGGGTGAATGCGAGGATGTCGTCGTCCAGCGTTGGCACGCTAGAAATGTAGTCGTGTAGCGTAGCAGCGTGAAATGCAAGCAATGTACGATGTAGATGTGAAACTGCGGGGACAGTCAGAGAAGGAGATGACCGGAAAAGCGCGGATGGTACATTTAATAGCGGTAGGCAAAAGGTCGGCAACAAAGCGCGCGACGTCTGTATTTGATGCCATTTCCTTTATCAATGCACCGCGTGAAAGTGGTTTTGCGGCCGATTTGAAGGGAAGCAAAAACGAAAAAGAAGAGTTCGGCCTGGCAAAGCGTCAGGACAAAGATGTTTCCACTTTGAGTACTTACTGTATGTGTAGTATCGAAAGCATTTTAACAAAGTGTGGGGATTCGTGATACGGTAAGAACAGCCCGAGGATGGCATGTACGTTGAACTCGTGGACTCTGTCGGAAATAGCAAACCAAAGGCTTGGTCAGGGTAAAAGAAAACGCACCTGAAGCGCTTCACAAACCATTCGAGGACCTTACTGGAGGGTGCCTCCATGAGCCAAGGACCAAGAAGAGCTAGGAATGCATGGATATTGCGATCGAGGTTCGTATTGACTTCTGAGCTCTGGAGTGTACGATCGAGAGCCCTGGCTGCATCGGAAAACAACACTTGTTCGAAATCGACGACCAAGGGCGACTCATCTGCACCCAGTTTGATGGATTTGGAGGAAAACGCAGGTGAAAGTGAGCGCAGGTGAGCGAAAGCGGTGCATGCAAGTGCATGTATGGAGTCCAGATCGTGAAGGTCAGCGTCTTTGCCAGTAAACAGATACGATTCAACATGTTTCTTTTTTGACCTGTCCTGCAACAAGGACGCGTTTACGGAGGTCGACGCAGCAAGCTGAGCTGCGAGGGCAGACGGAGCCATTACCCTACACGTTGCCTTTGACAGGGAGATACACAAATTTTCGTGTACGTAATCAATAACCCCTGAAGCTAACTAAACTTGTCGTAAAGGTACCACACCTTGTCGACCCGTGTTGTTGGCAAGGCGTCAGAACTTAAAAAGATGATCCGAGTAAGCATAGCATCCACAGGACCATATGGTCCTCGGATTTAAGTGAGTAACGTTGCCCAGCGCACCAAGCCAACTTTTGACTGCCGAGTTCCGAAGTCGGTTACGTAATTAGCGTGGCATTGCCACCTGCCAGGTTCTCGGGTTTACTTTTAGCGGCCATGAGCCAAGGCCTTCCTCCGCGGTCCTCTCAGGGCGTACTTGCTGTGTCTGCGTCTATAACTATCGATGCGCCACGCGACGTGGTATGGAGGGTTTTGATGGACTGGCAGTCCTATAGTGAATGGTATGTCGCGGACCTTGATAGACTCTGGATTTGACGCGACACCATTGACAGGAACCCATTCGTGTATGTCTCATTTCATTCAAGCTTCTGCTTCATCTGATGGTTTTTTTGCGGCGCAGTCGGAATCAGTGCCTCACGGATCCATCCAAGCGACCACTCCCTGAGCAGACGCCGCGTGCCGGGGCACATTTGCTCATTTATCCGGTGCACATTCCGCCCTCGTTCGACCCCCCCAAGATGTTACCTGCCAGCTCGGCATTCCAAGTCATTACCACCATTGACCCGGAGAATTACCGGTGTGCATGGGAGGGTGCGCAGTTTCCGGCATGGTTACTCTCGAATGAGCGGTGGCAAGCGTTGGTGGAGGTGGTGGAAGATGGGCGGAGACAGACGCGCTATGAGACAATTGAAGTGTTTGGTGGATTGTTGGCTCACGCCTTCAAGCTGTTCCTTGCGGGTGGTTTACAAAGCGGGTTCAATGCGATGGCCGAAGGCCTGAAAAGACGCTCCGAGAACGTGATTAATGTAGTGAGCGCTGACTCATCCTAGACAATCTTAGCACAGCCACACAATTATTCACATTCTAGAACCCCCCTCCTTAAATCAGAATATAAATCTGACACATCCGACGGCGTCTTTTTCTTCATCTCCTCAACCATGGCATACCCTCCCCTCATTGACCCTCACATGAGCGCCAATATTACCAACCCAGCTATGTTCTACGACCCCCGCGGCAGGCAGAAAAACTACACCGAGTCCGCCATGCAGAGAAAGGAGCGTATCGAGTTTCTCAAACAAAGGGAATGGGTCAGGCGCGTCGCAGAGTGGGTCAAGGAAACAAACGCTCAAAACTATTCTGTATGTCTACTACTTCTTCCTATCATTCATGGTTGTTCTGACGTGTTGCCAGCCGAATTACGGTCGTCCGAGTCGATCGTACTCCCCTTTCTCCTATCCGGATGCTGGTGTGCAAGCATCTGCGATCCCCTTTCCTTGCGTAGAGGAAGAAGAACCGTACATCATTTATAGCTCATCTCCGAGTTCTTCCCTTTCTTCCCTTTCCGAGGAAGTCACCCCCGTTTTGCCACTCAACTGCGGTCCCTCTCCCTCACTCAGCCTTCCTGTCGCAGGAGTACCCCAACCTCTACAGAGGCGAACCTCTGGGCATCACCGAAGATGCAGCAGTGCCAGTCTCCGCGGTCACACGCGCAAGCAGTCCTTGTCTAGCATCTGCGAGGTTCCTGAAGAAGATTAGGTCTTGTGATGCCCCTTGCCCGCACTTTCTACGTGTCCACCCCGCTCATATTCCCACCATTCTCGTTCGTCTGGCACCCGTATCGCCTGACAAGCCGGCTTCTGGTCAGGACTTTTATAAGTATTTGCTTCCCTCTGCGTCCGGCGTGCGAATGTCGTGCCGAGAGTTTCTGTCATTGGCGATGCTGATTTCTGTTCGTTACCGTCTGTCGTAACGCGGAGCGTTCAGGGTGTTACCTGGTTCTCCTGGTAGCCTCATCATGTTCCTGATACCTGTGTCATCCTATACCCACCTTTGGCCCGCCATCATCTGTACCACCTCCCATACACACGCTCATCATCCAGAGTTCGCTCCCCTCGTCAGTCACTGTACTTTACACCCTTCGGATTTTGACTGTATGGTATAGACTGAACCTGGTTATTTTTTGTTGCAGATCATAGAGCTTTTATCGTATTGTATGTATAAATCCGAGTTGGTCGTTATCATCCCGCGAGCCCTGGTTTAGAGGTTGTCAAGCGTGGGGCATGATTTAATATCCATGAGGGGTGTTTCATCATGATGGTTCCGCTCGATCTCGCGTTTCGCTGGAGATGTTTTCAGAATAGTACCCCTGCTCCCACGACTGCCTGCGCAACGTGTGTAGTGATCTATTATCGCAGTTCTTATCATTTCATTCAGTAACACCAGTGCGAGCCCAGGATCGGGGAGGTCAGTGTAGTGCCAGGTGCTAACATAGCGACGACCACCGGGCATGTCGGGCTCACGGCGCCCCGCTCAGCGTCACAGACCAACAGGATGAACACGGACTCTCCTCAGGTCGACCAAGTGACTCTCCCGATGCTGATGCCGATCATATCGGCGACAAGGTTGCAACAGTTGAAGAAAATAGTCATGTCGGCCCTCGCCGATAACACGCATCTACTGGGCGACGAGATGAGATGGATGCGATCGATTCGGCTTAGTTGGGAGCGACCAACGATGGTCGATTGCGATCTTCATAGGTAGTGAGACCAGGCCTTGTCTCGTCATGACTCCCTTGACAGTATTCCAAATTTTTAGGCCCTAAACTGTTCGTGACACTAGAAGAGTCAAGCCCGCCCTGGAAGAATGTGGGGAAGATAAGATGCTTTGTCTTCCTAGCAACCCACTTTCCGTCGGCTGACTCATTCTTGATTTCGAAATGGCGATCCACTCCCACGAGCAGCTGCGCAACGGAACGTGACTTATGACTCCGAACGGCTGGATCAACTAACCCACTCACGAAAGACCTTTCGAGATGATGAGCAACGTTGGACAGGATAGAGGAAGAAGAGGAAGAGGACGCGGACGCGGACGTGGACCTGGCTGGCAGACTGACTCTGGCAGAGCCTCGTCACCTCATGGTAGCGTTAGCAGCGCCGCCAGCAGAGGGGCTGGACCCGGCCCCAATCCCGGTAGAGATAGAAGCACAAACCCTGGCCCTAGCAGAGGCCAGTTTTTCGCCCAAGGACCCCCTGGCCCACGCCCAGCTAGAGGGGGCGGAAGCCAGTCCTACCCTCAAGGCCCCCCCAGACGGGGAACTGGTGCACCCTTTCAGCCCATGCGCGGGCTCGCTCGCGGACGACCAGCTGGTGGGGTGTAAGTCCTCCTACGACCTCTGACGCTCTCTCCAAGGCTGACCTAACTCAGTATCTTTATGCCGGACCGATCGTCGTCGGTCGATGCCCGTATCAAAGATGACTCTGACAAGGCTGCGGTAGCGAACCTGAACGTGGCCGGTGCGCAGGGTCCGAACGGCCTCCCACTGCGGCCCGACTATGGGACGCAGGGTCGGCCGGTCGTGCTCCGCGCCAACTACTTTCCGGTACAGGTCGAGGGCAAGATATACCAGTACCGCGCCGAGATTGAGCTCAATGACAAGGGAAAAAAGGTGACGGGCCGCATCAAGCGGCGCGTCTTTGAGCTTGCGGAACAGACGGAGGAATGGAAGGCGCAGATAGAGGGGCGGGTGGCGCACGACGGCGCTGACAAGCTCGTGGCGTCTGTCTTGTTGCCTGAGAACCCCCTGACGATAAGCGGGGGGTACAATGAAGAGGACGAACAGGGCTCTGTGCAAGGTGGGATCGAATACACCCTAACCCTCACTTATCTGGAGGAAGTCGATCAAGAAATTCTGAAAGAGTATGTGCATTCTCAGTTCTACCTGCACCTTCACTGACTAGGCGGGTAGATGTCTCGCGGGCGAACCTGTCGATTCCCAAGCGCTCGCCAAGGTACTTTCTGCGGTGAACCTCGTCCTCGTCGCACGCCCTTCCCATACAGGTTTCAAGGTGGGACGGAACGACGAGAATAAGAAGCACCCAGACCAGCGCCTCTTTTTCGATAACCCGGAGCCCAAAGATATCGGCGGAGGGCTCGCAGTACGACAGGGCTTTTACGTCTCTGCCCGACCAGCACACCAGCAACTTATGGTTAATGTCAATGTATGCCACGCGGCATTTTACAAGCCACAAAACTTTGCCATCGCCTTGCAGGAATATCGTCGGGTCGACCGCAGCATGGGCGCTTTCGGGAAACAAGTGCGAGTGAAAACCCTGCCGGAAGGTCACATCGTCATGATAAAGGGTATAACCAAGCAGAACGCTCTTGAGAAGAGATTCAATCACAAGGCATACGGATATATCACGATCGCACAGTACTATGACCTTAGTAAGGATGGTTTTCTCGTCAAGAGCTTCCATGCTGACCATGCTCGAAAGAACACGGCATCAAACTGACGCAGCCTCATCTTCAACTTCTCGAGGGACCAAATGGCAATTTTTACCCCCCAGAGGTTTGCGACATCCTCGAGGACCAGGGCTTTAGGGGCGAACTCACTAATCCGAAACTTGCCAAGGGGATGCTCGACGCCGCGTGTAAGCCCCCCAAAGAGAACGCTGGACAGATCGTCAACAGGGGCCTTGACCTACTCGAATTTCGCGACTCGAACCCCGTGTTGGATGCGTTTGGAGTCAGTCTAGGCACGGAGATGGCCTCCGTGCCCGGACGTGTCCTTGATAAACCGGGACTGTCGTACTTGTCCGCCAAGGCTGCGTCCATCGACGAGCGTGCGTCGTGGAATCTTCGCGATGTCAAGTTTTCCGTGGGCGCGCGGCTGGATAGATGGGCCGTGCTCGTTATTCAGGACTATGGCGAGTCTCATTTTAACAGCGGAAAGGAAGTGCAGGTGATCGCAGACGGGTTCTGTAAGATGTGCATCAAGAGTGGGATGCGGATGCAGCCACTGGGGAATGACGCCATTACGAAGGTGCAACTGCCCGAGGGAAAGGATCGTTTCAGAGACAACGCGATGAGACTCATCGAAGACTCTATGAGAGGCCTCGTGGAGCAGGTTCAAGCGGAACTCGTCCTTGTCATGTTATCGAACGATGACAAGGCCATCTACAATGGCATCAAGCGACTCTGCGACACCCAGCTGGATGTCGCCACCGTCTGCATGCAGTCAAGCAAGGTGAAGAATACGAAGGGTCAAATGCAATACTATGCCAACGTGGCGCTCAAGGTGAACATGAAGATGGGAGGGATTAATCACACGTTGGACGCGAACAGCGGGATGTGGCTCAAGAGCGTCCCGACGATGGTCATGGGAATGGATGTGACGCATCCTGCCAGAGGTCTTTCTGTAACCGGAACACGTCCGTATCTTGCTGCATGTGTTGGATACAGCTCTGACAAACCCTCAAAATAGCATCCATCGTGGCGGTGGTGGGGAGCGTTGACGACTGCTTTGCGCAGTACCCTGCGGAACTTGCCTTGCGAGAGAGCAAGGTCGAGGTATTTAAACCCTTCCTATCGCAGGCGACCATCTGAACGTTGGCATAGATCGATCGTGAAAACGAGGACGATGTTCTACGGGACATATTCATTCGTCGCTTCCAGCTGTACAAGGATAGAAACGGAAGACTGCCCGAACGTGTTATTCTGTTTCGAGATGGCGTCTCTGAAGTATGTCTGCTCGTCCTACCATCTGACTAGCCGTTGACGCGTCCGATCTATCCAGAGTCAATTTGCCCAAGTACGCAGCTTCGAGCTCAAAGAAATGAAGCGGGCCTTTGCGCACTTTGGTCCCGAATACCAACCGAAGCTGAGCATCGTCATCTGCGGCAAGCGCCACCACACGCGGTTCTACCCCACCAACGAAGGCGACG
>JBBPTV010000826.1:0-14792 GCA_038094275.1 Tubosaeta brunneosetosa | reverse complement strand
CGTGGGGGTTCCTTGCGTTTTCTACTGGTGGTCGAAGCGCCATCTTCAGAGGCAGCTTCTCGGAGGCGCTCTTTCTGCCTCTTAGCAAACCTAGAAAAGGCTGCACGACGGCTATCTTCATCTTCGATGGCCTTGAATTCTGGAAGGTGTTCAATCAAGGGTACAACCTGGTAACGTATGTAATATTGGATGAGTCATTGGACAGATACACGAGACAGTGAACGTACGGCCTCGTATGGCATATTGATATCAATGGGATCAGGCAGTTTCTTCAGTGCGTAACGTAAGTCATCTTGGAGGTGTCTTTGCTTGCGTTCATAACGGCGTTTCTCGTCTTGCTGTTTCTTGACAGCTTGATCATGCAGCTAACGAATGGTTAGGTAGCGAATACAAATCAAGACAAGCGTGTACTCACACAACGGAACACTTCCTGGAGGTCCTGGTCGCCCAACTTCCTGCCCGACTCGGGATCTCTTCTCACTCTTTTGGCAAATTCCTCCAAACTCGATTGCGGGGTAACTACACCAACCTTGGCCGCATCCTCTGGTGACTCATTTGGCGCCTCTAATCGACGAATGCATTCTTCTGCTATGGCGATCTTCTCATCGAGCTTCTGGTCGAGTTGATCAACAATGTCCCAGAAAAATTCTAATGGGTTGGAACCAGGCTTTCCAAGAAGATTAAGATAACGCTCATCTGAGGCGAATGTCGGGTAGACTTGACGCCATTTTGAGCGTGCTCTGATCTTGCCCGAGTCGACCAACTCTTGAAGGAGAGCCTGCCAGCGGTTAAAATAAATTAGTGCCGTGTAAATCATTATATTACTTACCTTGAATGCTTCGCGCGCTTTCCTTTCCATGCGGATTTTCTCCACTTGGGCACGCCGCATCTGCTCCTCGAACTCTCGCTCTTTGACTCGACTATAGTCCTCGAACGCAAGCAGAATATCCAAAGTAGGGAGCTTCCGTAACTCCTCATCCGTTCTCCAGTCGTCAGATTCAACAACCATTTCGAGCGCCTTGCGCCATCGTGTAAGCACATCGACGCCTAGCTCTTTGAAAAGCGTAACAATTTTTGAAATACTGCGAGCTCGGGCTGCCCTAGTCTCTTGCTACTCAGTAATTAACACCATGCAATGAGCAAAATTGTAATGTACGAGACAGACGAGCACGCACCACCTCACGCTGCTTCAGTTCCGTGACATATTCTTCAAAGATAAGTTTTCTCTCTACTTCAATCTTTGCTTGCTGCCAGATGGGATGTTGTGAGAAGAGTTTATCAGCTGTGGGGAATGTCGTGTAATGAAAGACGTTTGGGTTGCCTTTCAGCATATTCCTTATAGCAGGACGTAGCTTTGACAACCGCGCTTCCCTTTCTTCTTCTTCTTTCGCACGAAGTCCCTCAGTAAACTGTGGCACAACTTGTTAGTTCTCCAACCTGGTATAGACACAGGATAGGCAATCAAAAGAACACTAACCTTTTGCCAAGCTGTTTTTTTCTCAGCGAGTGTATTCAGCGCTTTATACAAAGGATCGGTGATGATAGCCCTCATAGTTTGATCCCAACTCCAATCCGCATCAACGCCCGCTTTCCTCAACAAATGCATAAACGCCTTTTCGCCCTCTTCGATCGTTGCAAAACCGTTGTGAGGAATGACTGGATCATCGGGGAGGTTTGGCCGCGCTGGAAGGACACTTCCCGAGGAAAACGGAAGGGCAGAACCTGGGAGAGAAACGGTCCCCGTGCCATTTGTGAGAGCTGTCGAGGCAGGGGTAGTAGGGGTGCCAGTAGACGGTATGGTGGAACCTTGGGCAGCGGGAGTGGCAGCTGGGCTGGAAAGGAATCATTTTTCAAAACACGGAACGAGAAAAATATGAACATACATGCTACTGGCCAGCACGAGCTGGCTGCCCTGGGCTTCCTTTTCCACCTTCTCGAGGAGCAGTAAGAGTTCATCTGGCATATCCCACTTGGATTCCTTGGATTCCGTCTGTGAAAACATGAGATTGAGGGCTAGTTAAATGTTGGGAAGTTAGTGGATGGGACACACGTTGTAGTAATATTTCCTGCCACCGGAGAAATACTCCTTCCATTTTGTTTGCGTCAGAGCGCGCTGTGGTATAAAACTAAGTAAAGATTATAACCGAGGCCGTAAATTATACCTCGAATGGTGTCTTTAGGTCTATGATGAAGTTAGATAGTAGTAGTCGACCAGTTAGTTACACTATCTGTGCTTACCATCTGGCTTTTCCCAAACGCTCTCTCTGGTCTCGGTGTTGAACCAGTAGGTTCGCCCTTCAGGGTTCCGGTGTTCAGTCTAGAACCAAGCGATTAACCCGAGCCAAATATCAAAAGGATTCGAAAGTAACTGACCCACATGACGATGCTGGCGAGCGCGAGAGGCTCGTTTCCGACGACTTCTGCCGATCGTAAATTTTAAGCGGCGATTGAAACCAATACAAGTAACTCAAATCCGGCGTTCGGCCAGAATTCAGCTGTAGGCTTTCTTGGTTGTACATTGCGCATATAAACACACGGGGCGCTCTGTTTATATTTCCAGAAACCTCTAAAAATCCTATGGTGCCATAGTTTCGGTGGCCTATCCACTGTACTTGTACCTATCCAGGCCCCAGTTTGTCATTCGGATTTGTTTGTACGGACTACTCACCATTTTGTCCTATCGAGCCAACCGTTGTCAAATAGCCACTATGGGGAGTTGGAGAAGGACAAACCGAGCGTCTACTGCCACTTTCCTCACGGCTCTTTTTGGATCATCCAGTACCTTGGCAAGCTCCTTCAAAACACGGGTCTTGTATGGGTGAAGCAAGTTATAGCGTACTGCACCCGGTAGGAGTGCCAAATACTTCAATGCTGCCACGCGAACTTTCTGCACGCCGTCATAAATGAGTGAGTGAGGAAATGATAGACATGCCGCTCACATATTCTGGGGCATTCGCAATTGCGGAGTTTTTGAGCATGGTAACTACAAGGGTGGAGGCGTACGACGACAACTGTGTGTCGTTCGACAATGTATTGATATTATCAGCGAGCGTCTCGATGATTCGTCGACGTATGTCAGAATCCGCGATTTCAAGTCCACGGAGCAGTAGAGGCATCAACTAGACATGTATGGGCTCCCTCAGGATTCCTCACACACAAGGCGCAGACGCACCACAGGCATTTGTGCCTCATACAACGATTTTGGCACTGCATTGACAAGAGATGCGACGGCAATGAGATAAGCTGTCTCTCGCTTCGTACCTAGCTCGCTGTCAAAGCCATGAATAAATGAAAAAGATATTTAGCCATACCATCGACTTTGCTTGCCCCATCTATTGCCCTCGGTAATATTACGGTGAGGTATTTCTGAGCGTGGAGAAGCTAGGCTTTAAAGTGAGAAAATTCGGATAGCATTTTCTAAGGAAGTTCCTCCTCACCCTGAGCGCCGCACCGTTGCGTCTAGTCAGGACACTGTTGTCCGTGACTATTGTCCCAAGCGCACGCGCCGCATACCAGGATATAGCTTCGTCATCCAGGAGGGTGCACAAGGGATCGATGAAGGATAACGCCGATGGATGAGATTGAACCACCAAGGCTCTACTTATCTATTTCGAAGTCAGTAAGTTCACATGGGTTCGCGATCCATGTGTAATTTTACCCAAATCCAGTTGTCTATGGCGTTGGCCCGCGTCTCAAGGGGAATCCGAGGATTACTGAGGGTGTCCGGGTAGTATTTTGTCAGCAAATCATCCAGGAAGTCATGGACGTCTAGAGTGTATGTCAGGTCCAAACATTTCGACAGTATTGTCAAATAACACACCATCCGTATACTTATTTACCAGGGTAGAAAATAACTCGCTCGCAGCCTCCCTTTGCAGGGCACTACATATGGATGAATCACACCACAGAACAAGGTTTTGGAGAAATGCTGATAGGGAAAGCTGTACTTTCATCACCGGAGTTTTCGTTACGGATACCTAGAAAGCCATTGAAGTCAATTTCTTGCGAGTCCGTAATCGCACACCTTGCGAAGGGGAACGTGAGCAGCTGAGAAGAGAATCATAGTTTCTCGCTGAGGCGCGCTAGCAAGAACCTGCACAGTAGTCAATGTCTTTTCCAGAACAAATGAAAAAAACGGTCCCAACATCAGCGGGTCTGAAGTCGACTTCAATCGGGGCAAACTCTCCCCTAGTGACTGCTTTAACCTGGCCGTCCAGAAATGCTGCATCCATTGCCTCGATAAACCTTTGTTGTTGTCTACACGAGTCCATAAACATAGAAACACGCAGCAGAGATGCAACATACTCGACAGATAGTGCTTCCACCACAAGCTTTACGATTTGTGCACCCAGACGAAGCAACCTTTGATCTCCAAAAATTTGGTATCCGCTTGTCACCGCAGCTCCGAGGAAAAGTCGGAAAAGGTGAGGAAGCAGTTGGTCGACGTACTTGGGGACGTCGGGATCAGGTTTTGCTTTGGTCACCTTTGCTGAAAGTGCGTCCCTTAGCGTCAAAAGAAGTGCGTGCGCGTATGCAGCACTACGCTCGTCCACTTCGGTAGCTAGCTTTCCTCCAAGAGGGATTCCGTCGGACGCAAACGAGGGACGGAGAAATTCGAGCTTGGCTGTGAGTCGTATGACTAGAATTTCAAATAGAGTTGGTTGTACGCAGAGCTTGCTCAAGGCACAAAGAGCGCGCCAATACTGCGCACGTTCGGACTGAGCATCCAAAGGGGGTGCTTGGTCGGGGAGCATCGCAAAAAGCGAGGGGAGAATTTGGTCCGCGAGATGATGCGGGGAGACGCGGGAAATAGAGAATAATAACGAGAGGATATCAGAACTGCGACGATGTTAATATCCTTCCCAGGCGAAAACAATGTGCCCTGGACAGAATCACGTACGTAATGTCTTCAATCTCGTCGGGTTCTCTCCCAACAAACGACCCTATTTCAAGCACTATGTATCCCAGTTCGGTGTCCGTCAAGAAAGCAGGGAGACGTATAAGACTTGAGAGTGCATGTACCGTGGGTAAACGAGTCGATGGTGATTTCAATCCAGTGATAAGGATACCCAGTATAGCATCCTTGTAGGGCGTTAGAAGGGAAGACGCAGGTGCGAAAGGACCCTTTGACGGTAGTTCAGACGTGGCAGACGCTTCCAATGTAGGCGAAACCACAAAAGCGTCCAAGAGCTCGGTCAGCAGTACTATTACCGAGGGACGATTTGATACCTCGCCTGGATCATGGAAAAGTTCTGTTAATTTGTTGATCGCGTCTGTGATCCCATGGTGTCCAAACTTTGCTGTTTGGTTTGAATCAGCCCTACCATCAATGAACCGATGAAAAAGATAGCATTAACGCACAATGCACGTCAGCAAGCACACACAGGACTTTGACGCCTGCTCTCGCTTGTACTTTCTCGGGCTCTCCAATGGGCGCAAGAGAGTCGGTGCAAATCGTTTGAACCACCGTGTCAACGGCATCATTGACACCATCAGACTGGAGGACACGGACAAATACACGTAAGGTGTCTATAGCCATTTCTTCGGTTAGAGGATCCGTAGGTTCAAAAATCTTGGAACTTGGTCCATCAATGCAACATGTGGTAACAGAATTCTTACCTCCAGTTTTAATGCACTCCAGATTTTCTGACCAAACTCCGTTGCCGTTCCAATGCCATAAACAGGGAAACAAACGATCAACGTTTGTAGAATGTCGCGCTATGCCACAACAATGTCACCTAGAAACAAGTAAAGTGGGAAACGCAAACCTTGGTAACTGATGATCCAATCGCAAGCTTTTCAAGAAATAAATTCATGCCGAGATGTCCGAAAGCAGAGGTTGCACTGAGGCATGCTCTGTTCAGAGGGATCCCAATCCCGGCTCAAATTACAAGTTACAAAACAAGGGGTGTTATAACTTACCTGAGCGAACTCTTAAGATCATCAGTGCTGATTCCATATGGATCATTTGGAGGAGGGCGAAAGGTGATGGGATAGTAGCAAAATGTAATGTCAAAGTAGTCCTAGCTCAGAGGTCGATCAGTTTGTTCAGGTGAAATACTCTGAAGTCACCCACCTCGACATGCTTTGTTATATCGAAATCTGTCAGAATAACACGGGTGATTTTGAATGCGATAAGGAGGTTTCGGGGATCTTTTTCTCCAGACACCAAAGTCGCATAACCCGAAAGGAACTGTTCTCCCATAGTTTTAAGATGATCCCGGAATGTACCCATCAGAGATTCTACGATCTTATAGACGAGAAAACGGGTGGATTGCACCAAGGCCTGCATCTTCACATGCTGGAACATCCTGCACGATCGATGTGAATCGGGCATAGAAGATGGAGAACTCAAACACACGCGGAGAGAGCCTCGGTGACTTCAAGGGATGAGAAAGATGGGAAAGTAACAAGATGGGAGAGTCCGCTGAGCGCTGGCGTGATCGTTTCCGTGTCCTCCAGCTTGGAACAATAGAAGGAAGTCAGTACTCGGACTGAGCGACCTGTCAGTAATACTGTAAGGGCTTCCATAAACATTCTTACCTGATTGTCTATTAAGCCCGTCCTTGGGACTTCGCGCGATCAACAAGGAGAGTAACTGGACACCTGTCACAGGTCAAAGATGCTTCCACTCATGATGTTAAGAGACACACCCTTGGTTCGAAGGCCATCCTCTTCCGACGTCAGGTACTCGCCGAGTGCTTTAACGATATCAAGGAGAGTAATGCTGTCTGTAGAGACACCTGAAGACGCCGAATGATGGTGGGCGATAATCTGCTGACAGTGCCAGACACACCTTCAATGAGCTTTTCCACTTCCGCGTCTTTTTCGGACACTATCCAGGAGCGAACACTACGCTCTACATCCATCTTTTTTGAGCCTCACTCGTAAGAGTAATGAAATGGCGGGTGAGTTGGGTGTGGCCCAAGATTAGATGTGACGCGGTTTGTTTGTCCACATTCATTTGGGCCTTTGAAGTCGACGGTCGTCCAATGCTCCCAACAGCGCTAAGGCATACTCGGCGCTGTTGTCAATGGCGACAATACTTCAAGGCCTATTTTACGACTTCTTCAGTTCCTTGGTCAGACAGACCGCCACCTCGAAGAAGGGAGTTCAACTTCAATCCTGAACTCGAGTTTTCCGCAGAGGTCTCTCGGGAACACCAATCCTATCCGCTTGTCACTTCCAATGACCTGGCCAAGTCTTTCACTACTCCACCAACGCGTGTGCGCATGCTCATACGCGACTTCATCGAGGACGCGCTCTATAATCCACACTATGGTTATTTCTCCAAGCAGGCCACCATCTTTACTGCACCCGGAGAGGAGAACGAAGGATTCGACTTTAGCAGCTTTAAAGACACTTCACACTTTGAGGCAGCTGTCGCCCGTCGCTATGTAGAATGTGGCAGCTTGTCTGATTCCGATGGCCCTGGGAGGCAAATTTGGCATACGCCTACCGAACTGTTCAAGGTATGTGTATGCTCACCTTTGCGCTCGATTCGTTCTCAATGTGATCCAGCCATGGTATGGTCGGGCTATTGCTCAATGCCTCGTCTCCGAATATCTCTTGAAATACTTTCCTTACGAAGACTTCAAGATTTACGAGCTGGGAGCTGGGAATGGAACCCTTGCGTTGAACATTCTCGATCATCTCCGTGCGCATTACCCTGAGGTTTATGATCGTACGGTCTACACTATAATTGAAATTAGTGCGCCCCTCGCAAAGGCTCAGCGGATCCGCTTACGTCGTGCTGGTCACGGTCACCGCACAGCGAGTGTCGAGCATCGGAGTGTCTTCTCCTGGACAAAGACAGAACACGCGCCATGTTACGTTCTTGCCGCCGAAGTTGTAGACAATTTCGCTCACGACCTTGTACGACACGACGTTCTTACCTTGGAGCCGTTCCAGGGCTTGGTTGCTGTTGACGCCGAGGGGGAATTCGTCCCATACTACACAAGGGTTACGGATCCACTTATCGCATCCTTCCTCTCCCTGCGTCACCGCCTAAAGCGTCGTCCCCCTTTGCCATGGTACCTTCGTTCTTCCCCGCTGAGGACACTTTATGGGACCCTCCCCTTTGCACCAAACCTATCACCTCCCGAATACATACCTACCCGCCAGCTCTCTCTCCTTCGTCTACTCCGGGCACATTTTCCGCGCCACCGTCTGCTTCTCTCGGACTTTTCCTCTCTGCCTGACGCGGTGCCAGGTGTAAACGGTCCCGTTGTACAGACAAGCGTGCGCGGAACAATGGTCCCCTGTAAAACGATCTTTGTTCGCCAGGGTTACTTTGACATCTTATTTCCCACCGCATTCGAGCAGCTGCGGGACATGTATGAATGTGTCCTCGACCAACCAACTGAGGCTGGCGATGATTTTGAACAGAGGCAGTCACCCTCCCTCATATCTACCCCTTCATTTGACTCGCAATTCTTCTTTCCATCATCCCGCCGCTCGCCCCGAGAAGGTGTCCTGTCTGCGAGTGGACTGCCTGTGGGAGAACGAAGGAGTAGCGTTTTCAGCCACGCGGAGTTCATGGAGACTTATGGCGATCTAGAGAAGACACAACTCAGGAATGGGGAGAATCCCATGTTGGCGTTCTACAAAAATGTCAAGTTCTTATTTTGATGGGGAAATTATAGTGTTTTATAGTGAAGATAAATATTGAGGGTTCCAAAGTTCGACACCAGCAACAGTATGGAGTACCCCCCATTCTATGTGTTCGGATTATTCCACTTGGGCCGATCTATGTAATACATACATATAATAATGGAATGACTCTCCAAGCTCTTTTATCTCTAGCTGTGTTCCGGGACAATGAGCACCCGTCAGAAACCTGCGACGAAAGTGGGGTTGACCAAACGTGATGTACAGAAACGTCCCAGATGGTCGGAGGACCCTGTAAGGAGACAAGGTAAACTTTTTGATGCATCAGAGATACAAGACACACCTGAGCACTTCGGATACTTCCGCAGTACAATCCTTGACAATGTCCTCCGACGGATTCTGTACGCGATAAGTTTGAAGGGTGACCAACACATCAAGGAAACTACGGACCCATACATCGGTAGAGGACGTCATCATCGCATCCATGGTGCCTTGGGATGGTGTTTACACATGTCGACAGCGTCACGCGGAAACATCACCTTTGTCGATCGCAACGTCAAAAGAAGCGTCTTGAAACGACAGCGCCCGAACGTCCATCTCATGCCCTACGATAGAAGTCATGGGGTGCACACTGCTGGTCAATCGCAGCACGTACATTCCATATCTGGCCGCAACTGGGCATGACGGGCGCGCATCTGTTCAATGACGACGCTCGAATACTGCCAAGGGATGAGATCAGAAACGAGCATGAGTGACAGCGACGAACGTCAACGTTGACAATGTTTTTGTAGCCATCCTCCCACATCTGGCAAGGCATGCGTCAAGAACGCGAGCGCGGGAGGTCGTGCACCCACGTCCTCTGAAAATCTGGAGTTGCCGCATCCAAGCATCAATATCCTGGCTGACTTGTCGGGGATGTAGAGGCGTATGTGGGTGGCAAGATCGGCGTAGGACTTGAACCAATCGAAAGAGGCATCTGGATCTTCTCTAGAGGATCACTTGGTATTGGGGCCAGAAGTCGGTGTTTGGCAAGGACGTACTGGGTGTATCTTGAATCCCTGGTGTGCGTTCTGGTCAAGACGCGGTCAGAGCGTGGTGTCCTACACTCACCAATACGCTTTGGTGCCATACTCCTTGTTGGACTGGGGAAGCGGCATAATCCAAGGTGACTAATGGATCCTACGTAACGTACCGTGATCACACGCCTCTTACCTTGCAACGACCACACACCTTGTAAGCCCACTTGAACGTATATCATGGCAAGCTTATTCCGACTGGGGTCCACTCAGAACTGACATGCCAGTTCCGCAGTCTGCCATTCCAGCGTACTCGGTCGGGGCCTTGTGCATCACGGGCGGGGTCACGGGCTACCTGAGGACACGGTCCATCCCGTCTCTCATAGCCGGAATTGGGTTCGTGCGGGCGCTCGCTCGTCCTCATTGGCGACTCACTACGACATTCTAGTGTTGGCGCACTCTACATTTGGAGTGCAGAGCAGATCAAGAGGGGCGGACCCAATGGAATCGAAGGCGCTCTTGGTGAGCGTCTCCTGTAGTTGGTATTCTGAGCTTTGGTTCAATGACCCTCGGCCAGGTGCCTCCGCCCTCTTGTTGGTGTCCTCACTCCCCCGTGTGACCAAGGGACCTGTGCCCATCGTCCTGGCACTGACCAGCTTTGGCGCAGGTACCTACTATGGGAAAACACTGTACGACCTACGAACACATGCTTGAACGGGTCCCCGCAGAGCTACCCAAGCTGTGTTATGTTGCTGTGTTCTTGCACAATGAAAATGTGGTGCCACTCTTTCAACTTCATGTAACGTTGTTGTACATTGGACGAATCCCAACTTGTTTTCAAACGTTCCTCAACGTGCACATGAATGAGGTCCATGGTGGTAAAAGTACTTAACACCCAACCCCGCACAGGCAACCAATCAGGAAATGGGAGGTGTGCGCTCAACGGCAGAGTTACGGAATGAGGACTTGTCCTGTATCGAGTCTGCATCCAAGCATAAGCAACACAAGGGCATGTGAAACCAAGAAACCAAGCACCATTGTTCGACTTGTACTCCATTATCGTAGACGCGGGTAAATTGAGAACCGAACGTATTGCATCCCTGACAGGAATCGTCACGCGAGTCCAGGACGCGGTAGATGCGAACACCCACCTAATCTTTTCCCGCACCTTGATATCCGCCTCGGTGCGGTTCCAGATAGACACGATGTCCTCGCTCTGTCGGACGCTAATGGTACACCCGCAAATCTCTGGCCACTCCTCGCCCTCCTCGTCCTTGGTGTCGCCGTCGACCTTGAGACGGCCTCGTCCACATTCGTCAAACAGGTCACCTACGATGCTACACACAAGATCCTCCCATACGCGGTCTGCGACGCCCTTTCTGAGACGGATGATCCATTTCCCACCCGCACGGTTGAGTGGATCTTCCCAGACGGGGCGGCGCACGCCGGCATGGAACAAGAGGTAATCAGTCGTCGGAACGAGAGCAGATGGTGAGGAAAGATGCGTGTGCAGAGACCAAAACGACTCGACCTAGAGAACGTTGAGTGACAGGCGGCGGCGATAAATGGCACTGACAGAGGAAAAAGAGGCGATTTTTTTGATGCCCTCTTCGTAATTTGTGATCTTGTTTCCGGGTGCGCGTTGCTGGCGGAACCAAAAGACCCAGCTGGTGCGGGGTGTAAGCACCGAGATGGTCGACAGGTATGAGCACGAACATACGTGTTCCGGAGAGGGTGTATCGTGGTCGAAGAGGGGGATGAACCCGTTGTCTTTGTGAGGGCGGGCTCTGAGTTCGTCAAAGAGGTAGAGAAATGGCGGCTGGCGGGCAGACGTGGTTTGGGAGGGTCGCTGTGGGATACCGCTGTGGTTATGCTGGCTGGTGGTGGGTTGGGCTGGGTCTGGTGAGAGGCAAAGCGGGACTGCGAGTGGTTCGAGAAATAGCCAGCCATTCGATAACTAAACACTGCGTTTGCGATGGACGAGTGCGACAGAGAGAGTTATGTAATCACACGTATTTTACAGGTCTGGGTTGAGATCCAAGTCAAGGTCAAAGACTGTCTGCGACTGCGTCCGCACTTCATGTCGGTACGGATGAACGCCAGGGCGATCGCGCGTCGCTTGAACCGGCTTTGGCGATGGCGAGCGCGCTGAAAATTATATTAGCCAGGTCGATCACCGCCCATACGTCACGAGAGCACTCACGTTTCACGCTGTGGCTCTCTCCGAGTCCTCCAAGCGGTTTTTCGACGTTCAGTCTCCCCCTCCGCATCTTTTCTTCGTTCGGGAACGGTGGGAAGAACAGCGGGACAGGTGCACCGTGCATCGCGTTCGGGTCAGGCATGTTCGGAGGGGCAGACGTGAACGCGCTGAGCGATTGCGCGTACGCGAGCAGCTCAGGGTAGGGGATCGACGCTACAGACCGCGCATCTAGTCGGGACCCACGCGGAAAGTGGCCACTCACCTTCTTTCGCCTTTCGAATTCCTTCGATCCTTTCCTCGCCCTCCTTCACCACGGCTTCCAGCTCCCTCTTCCCTTGCTCGATCTGCTCGACCACCCAGCGCCATTTCGTTTCCAATGCACCAATCTCCGCGATGAGCTCGTCGATCCGCTTCTGTCGTCTCTGGTGCGACGCTGTCTCTGCCAGCACATGTGCTAGGGACGCCTCAACAGCGTAAAAGGCAGAGATGGGTGGCGGAGCGATGCTTGGTTTTGCATGTGGATGTGGGGAAGACAAGGACTGAAAGAGCGTGTTGGAGAGCGCAGTGAGACTTGCCAACGGTTCGGTTAGCGCATCCGTCATGGACGCGGACATTCTTCCTGGTGGCGATGCTACAGATCAGTCGCAAGTGGATATCTAAGTAACTGGATAGTCTACAAAACGAAAGAGAATAGATGCACTGGTATAATGGGGGTACTAGTAACTGTGTGGTGTCCAATCTTGAGAGTCAAGAATCCCTTGTCACCGTGCCATTATCGCCTGCGTCTTCATCCCTGCCTCCGCAATGGCCCTTTCAAATGCACGCATGTGCTCGTCTACCACCACCCGTCCGTCCTGCCGTCCGATACTCTCCGTCTCCCACTTCTCGATCTTTATCCGACTCCTTTCCGCACCTTCCGTTTCAATCTTCCACTTGGCGAGCTGGTTCTTTACAGAACGAATCTTGCGTCCTGCATCAGCGGTGGCGGCACTGTTTACCTGAGACTGCTCAGATATGATTGTGAGCGACGCGAGAAAAGATGCCGTGTGAGACCGCATATGAGTCATGGATGGCAGGGCAACGTTGAGTGTAGATATCGACGACTGCGGTTGCTGTGATGCACTGTTCACAGGTTTTGACGAGGATAACGACGTGGAAGGCGGCGTAGTAGATGGATGAGCGGGTGCGAAAAAGGGCTTTTGGGGAGATGCAGGCAGGGAACCATACAGCGACTCTCCTTCCGCGATTTCCTCCTCCTCCGCGACAGATTCCAGCTTGAACGGCTCCTGGGGCTGTCGCTCCCGCTCGTCATCCGAAGTGGGGACCTCAATGGGATCGAGCTCGCCAAGCGCATCCATACCTCCCACTTCTGTGGCGATACGCTTCAAGTCGCGGTCATGTGAGATGAGTTCGCGCACTTGGCCCTCGCGTTCCCGCACGGCATCGTTGAGTCCGCTGATCATATCCGTCGTCAAGTTTTCAAGGGTAAAAGTCGTGTCGATGGTTCGCAGGTGGTCAAGGAATCTATCCGTCGACGCAAGGTTCTGTGCAAGAACTTCCATGGCGTCCTGAGCCAACGCAGCGCGCCGGATCGCGTCGTCATCTTCCTCGTCACTACCGACATCGGCATCACTTTGGTCACGAGTACCACTATCGTCTTGACCGCGCGATTCGTCGTCCACAACGCTGCCAAGCTCGGCTGCTAGACTCTCCCCTGGCGTGCTGGCACCGAGCTCGTCTGCCAAGCTGGTACCCCCGTCGATGACTGCACCATGTGCAACGTCTACAATGGCGTTACCATTGCCATGTCTGGCGAGAGGGTCGTCGTCGATGCCCTCGGCACCTTCATCGTATTCGATACCAAATTCTTCAGCCAATAACCTAGATGCGCCCCCGGCTGGGTCGGGCATCAACGCAAATGCAAGTTCATGGGCCAAAGAATGGGTTCCAGAGGGGACAGCGATTGCCTGATCAAGTGTGGATAGAGGGGTCGAATGAGCAAGGATGGTGTTTGTAGACGCAGATGGGTGGCGAGAAGATTTGCGGAGAGAGTTGGAAGAATGTCTAGAGCGCATTTTTGAGTATCTGCGGTCGTTATGATAGGGTATCGTTTGAATTCTAAGACAAGATTATGGGTTTTGAAGAGACCGTTGTCCGCCACGCCAAGCCGTTAATATTACTCTGTATGTCGCGTAGAATGATGAATGTGTCGCGTGCTGTGGTTCAAGGAATGTCCATCCGCGCGTAGCCGTTCGTTGTGGTGTTGAAGTGGGCTCGTCGTTGGCAAAAGGCAAGTCCCCGACATATATTACGTAACAAATACACTGAAGCCAACTCAACAGAAATTCAATGCGCTTAGACCAGTCTTCATCTGGCTTTGCCCATCCACCTGGTCAAAGCATCCCCAAAGACGCTCACACGTCTGGCCTTCCTCCGTCGCTCTTCTGCGGCCTTTGCCTTGGCGTCGTCAAACTGACGCTCCCAAGCAACGAGCTGACGTCGAAAACCAAGATTAGGTGAAACAATGCCCCGTTTTGATTGTACATGTGCGATCGCCTCCGTAGCCCGCATCGGTGTCGTCGCCACCAGGTAGGCACACACCAGGGTAGCGGAACGCGAAATGCCCTGGAGGCAGTGAACCTAGGCACTATCACATCAACACGACGCCCACAGACACTGTCCACTCACGAGCACCTTGTTCTTCTCGTCGGCGTCTAGTGCGTCTCGAATGAACCGGACGACACGGCCGAACCACTGCGCAATGTCGACATGGGTGTCGTCGCGAATCGGGACATGCATCACGGTGAGGCCATCTCCAAAATCCCTACGCACGTCCACCTCGAGGGCGGACACGATGTGCGTGATCCCGAGGCGCTCCAGCGTCCCCGCCGTCCGGGCTGTGTATAGATCCGAGAGGTACAGACGAGGCGTGATGCTCGAGGCGACACGGCCGTGTGCATCGTCTG
>JBBPTV010000825.1:0-14799 GCA_038094275.1 Tubosaeta brunneosetosa | reverse complement strand
TGCCTACCCATCGGCACATGGATTCTCTCGACAAAACCCACCCATTCGGTACAGTGCATTCGCCATAGCATGGGCCCATACCTGTTCATCGGCACATGAACCCAATCGGCCTACCCCTTCCGTTCAGTGTAAGGTAATCGGTATAGCATGGGCCTGCGGATTTGCTTGGCCCAACCCACTATTCAGCACAACGCATTCCCTATAGCTTGGGCCCATGCCTACCCATAGACGCTGGGATTCACTCAGCCCAACCCACCCATTCGGTACGTTACATTCACTATTGCAAGGGCCCATACGTACCCATTGGCACATGGATTCGCTCGGCCCACCCCATCAGCTCGGCGTAAGGCAATCGGTATAGCGCGGGCCCATACCTACCTATCGGCCCATGCATTCACTTGGCCTACCCCTTTGGTTTAGTAATCAGTATGGGGCCCATGGACTCACTCGGCCCAACCCACCCATTCGGTACAATGCATTCTCTATAGCGTGTGCCCATGCCTGCCCATCGGCACATGGATTTGCTTGGCCAAACCCACCTATTCGGCACTACGCATTCCCCATAGCACGGGCCCATACCTGCCCGCCAGCACATGGATTCACTCGGCCCACCCCTTTCGTTCGGTGTCAGGTAATCAGTATAGCATGGGCCCATGGGTTCACTCGGCACAACCCACCCATTCGGTACCGCGCATTCACTATAGCGCGAGCCTATACCAACCCATCGGCAAATGGATTCACTCGGCCCACCCCTTCAGTTTGGTGCAAGGTAATCAGTATAGCATGGGCCCATGCTTACCCGTCGGCCCATGGACTCACTCTCGGCCCTACCCGCCCATTCGGTACAATGCATACCCTATAGCTTGGCCCCACGCTTACCCATCGGCCCATGGATTCGCTCGGCCCAACCCACCCATTTGGCCCAACAAATTTGCTATAACTTGGGCCCATACCTACCCATAGACACAGGGATTCGCTCGGCCCATCCCATCCACTCGGTGCAAGGTAATCGGTATAACGCGGGCCCATACGCCCCCGTCTGCACCTGTATTCACTCGGCCCACCCCTTCCGTCCGTGTAAGGTAATCGGCACAGCATGGGCCCATCCCTACACATCAGCACATGGATTCGCTCAGCCCAACCCACTCATTCAGCGCAACGCATTCAATATAACTTGGGCCCATACCCGCCTATAGGTATATGGCTTCACTCGGCCCACCCCTTCTGTTCGGTGCAAGGTAATCGGTATAACGTGGGCCCATACCTACCTATCGGCCCACGGTTTCACTCGGCCCAACCCACCCATTCGGTACAACAAGTTCACTGTAGCTTGGGCCCATACCTATCCATCGGCCCATAGATTCTCTCGGCCCACCCCTTTCATTAGGTGCAACACAATCAGCATAGCATGGGCCCATACCTACCCATCGGCCCCCTGATTCACTCGGCCCCACCTATTCATTCAGTACAACGAACTCATTATAGCATGGGCCCATACTTACCTATCGGCCCATGGATTCTCTCGTGAATACGCTGGGCCCATCCCTTTCATTTGGGATTGTACATTCAATATGTCATGGGCCCAGTCCTACTCATCGGTCTAAACCATCGCTTGGCACACCCCTTCCACTTAGCATCGCATATCTACTCTACCATGGGCCCATTTTACACCCTCGGACAAACACATACCCTAGGCCCACCCCTTCCCTTCGGCGAAATGTCACAGTGGGCCCAACTTAGGGCCACCGAACAGTTAGGGGTAAATGCAGCCTGGGGTGGCCGAATGCCTCGGACCAAAGTTGCTACATTATGTGTGATGTCATGGTCTGGAAACACACGAGGTATGATATCATAATGATGTCAGAGTCTAGAATGGTCTGGACTATGTGATAAAGTGAAGAGAGAAAATAGAGTTCTGACAAGAGTGACCAGAGCGTGGCCCTCCGGTCATCCGACAATGTCACAAACTTTGTCCCATCTGGTGAAATGTCGACTGACTTGACAGCTTCTCTCCGTTTGATCTCCCCCACTTTTTCACAACTCTGCATATTCCAGACGACGGCTCGGCCATTTTCTGTCCCAGCGAGGATCCACTTTGATGAGGTCGCGATGCTGCAAACACCACCCCCCATATCCATGGGCGGACCGACCTCCTGGCCATCTTCTGTCCTCCAATATCGAATTTTCCCGTCCACGCCACCGCTCAGAAATTGCTGCCCATCACCGAGGAAGGCGACAGATCTCGCACTCTGAACAGCGATTCTGATGTGCTTCTGCTCGGTGAAGCTGAGGGACTCGAGGATGGTCGGGCTTGGTCATCGCTTCTCCTCGGTATTCCTATATGGTTGTCACCAGCAATTCCTATTACTTCCCTCTGCTGGCTGCTACTAGAAGACGGTCTAGTCACTTCTTTTCTCCTCATGAGTGACGCTTGCGCAGTTGACTGCCTTTCTCACCTGCACTTCCTGGTAGTTCCCTTGGTTGATCGTTGCTTGTGGGAGATTCTTTGCTACTCGTCAGTGTTTTTTCTCTCTTATTGACCGCATGCTTACTATCTCTCCTTCGCAGAAGGCCATTGCGAAACTTTACCCAGGTGTTCATGGAATGCTGGAGCATCACGCACCCTCCCGCTGAAGATCACCTTACTCGCAAGAACACCCCGTAACTTCGCGCGCGTCCGGTTGACCCGATAGCTTAATTAACAAGCACATCCCGTACCTTCCCGGTTACACTATCTATGCAATAGCCAAGGTTTCGTCGACAGCTCTTTCTCGGCTGCAAAGTTCACCAAGATACCTTTGGGTTAGTATCCAATCATAACCAACCGTGCGTTCTGCCTTCGAGCACACGGTGAATGTCGCCCACCACAGTAGCTCTGTTCACTAGACCCCAGCGTCGCCAAGAGTGCACAAACGACACGCATACATCACGCCACGACGGCCATGTGGTGATACCAAGACGGAGACCACGCGCAAGCGAAAAAAGGCGTTCATCGTGGGACACGGCTGCGCAGATGGTACGACACCCGCACGCATGTTGGCCGCTCGTTCCCTCGGAACTACGTGCAACAAGTTGCAGCTGCTCACGGTGTCATTGTCGCACTTGGTATCCCACATGGTCGTCCCAGTCCCCGTCGCACTTTCTCGCAGGGAGTCCACTCTGAACGTAGTAGCATTCATTTTGTTTTTGGGTTGACCCTCGAATGGAACACCGCTGTCTTCTGGACTCTTGGAGGATCAATAGCAGAGAGGCCGTAGTGAGTCTCCAAACCTCTTTGAGACTAAACGCTCGTCAGTCCAGTAGTAATCCTTGTGTAAGACTTCGTTGTCAGTCCGGGAGCACTTATTGATGATCGTTTCTAAAGCAGAAAAAGATTGCCGTTGCGGGTATCAACGCTGGACCTTTCGCGTTGAGCTGATGCAGTAGGAATGCTTGTTACAGAGATTTTCTGGACATGTACATGACCATTAGCAGGATCTATTACGCATTAGCAGGGTTCCTGGACAAACTCGCACACTTTCTCGGCTTGCGAGAACGACAAGTATAGTATCTAAGGGGTTCCATGTGCTACCAGGACCATTTGAAGTCGGACATTCATCAGTTGGAAAGAAATGAATCACCCAGCTCGAGCTCTAGGCTACAGTACCTCAATGGTGTCGATATTGTCCACCAAGTCCGTCAACAACGCCTCGTCCCGAATCTGAACCATGATCAAACTGTCCGCTGCGACACGCCTATAGTCTGCTCGCGACACCTTCTCGAACAGAAGCGCCCCGAACGGCTGCTGCAGGCGGGCGACCAACCGAAGCGCGCGCGTCGTCTTGTCCAGTCCGCCTATCCCACGTGCGTACTCTTGGTCAAGCAGCGGGCGGATCCAGGGATGAACGAGACAGTGTTCGTTCTCCATGGTGAGATCGCTCGCAGTCGTGATTTCGATGTCCCCAAGGGCGTCCGTCGTCGCATGGTATACGTGCAGGTCGGTCCCCACATCCTGTCGTGGCAAACGGACGAGTTCGGTGACGGAGAAACGAATGCAAGGAAGCCGCAGCCGACGGAAAGTGAGTGTCGCGGGCGGGAGACCATTCAGCTGATCATACAGCGTTGCGGCGAGCGACTGGTCAAGTAGGGACGAGCACAGTCCGCTCACGATGCGATTCAAGTCGTGCGTTGCCATGTGTGGAATATGAGGTGGTATGAGTGGATTATACACCGTGAGGTTCATGGGTAGGCAACTGTTGTATTCATTTGCAGTCCCGGTCCAGGCAAGGATTGTTGCGTCGCCGGATCCAGTGAGCACACACTCTAGTAGCCGCCCGACCGCACGGGTGCCCTCCCCATAAATGACTGGGATAGATGCATCAAGGATACCAAGCAGAGAGTATGCGATATCCTCCAAGAGGGTGGTCTCCCGCATCGAGGCCAGGTACAGCTTCTCTCGCACATGGTCAAGGCCAGGACGAAGGACAGCCATTTCCTCTGTTGAGACCTGAGGAACCTCCATTTGTCTGAGAACCAGAGGTGATGCTTTATGATTGTCAAGTGACAATCCGAGATAGGGCTTCCAGTCCTGTGTGTAAAACAGGACCCGCTCTGCAGCCACATATTCCTGGCGCGTCCACACCCTGGTATTCCAAATGCTGTTCCGCAGATCATCGGGTACTTCCGACTCGGATAAGACGTCGCATAGATGAATGATTGTGAGGGATGATCCGCGATACCATGCGAACATGGCGACAAGTGACTCCTGCAATACGACATTATTTTCTTTGTCAATACAACACGTGTCACTCCATGCCCATCGGAACCCGAGTTGACGCACGAGCGAACAGAAATTTTGTAGCTTAATGTTGCCGTGCGATGCTTCTAGCTTGTAGATCGTGACGCGAGTGACGTGCTGGAAAAGAGGTTCGCCATGCCCCCACTTGTGCGAGAACATTACATATTGATAGAACTCTTTGATCTCTTTCCGAATCCATGTCTGGTCTATTGCTCGTGTCATTGATGATACCAGCTTGTCAAAAATCGGGAGTGCCTCGAATGTTCCAGCCAGGTCTGTTCTGCCGAGCAGGCGACCGGTGGTGGTGTCGATGAGAACCCGTGGCATGTGGGAGATAGTGGCATGAATGACACGTCGAATAATAGGTCTCGCGTCGGTGTACTGAGAAGAAAGTTCTGTGGTCTGTTAGTCGACATCATTGAGTGTCGATGTTATAACTCACTGCGAGCATGTGCGTCCGGGGACACTCTGAGTTTCACTAGCATTGTATCAAATGTCGAAACTGCTTCCGCATGACGTCCTGTAGCACGTAGGACTGTATATTTTAGCTCATAGCCTCGATAAGATGATGGGTCAAGTTTGATCACCTGCAAAGCATGTCACTGTTATTGTCCACAGCATTGTCTCACAATGCATACCTCTTCGGCATCCTTAAGCGCATCTCCCCATGAGTTCATCATCGTTCGTGCATTGCATCGCTTGATTAGTATATCCACACGACCCGGTGGATCCAGCTCCAATATGGTCGAGAGGTGTTTGTCAGCTTCATCATAGATATGAGCACTGAAAGCAGTGCTGGCGAGCCCTTCTAGCCTCTGGGCACATCTCTGCCGAAAACCTGCATGAAAAGCTCAAGCAAGCACTACTAGGGTGTTCGATAACTACTCACCAAGCTCCCACTGTAGTCGCTCATCGTCACCACTTGTGTTCAACGCTAGGTTGTTTCGCATCTTCCAAAAGCACTCGATGGCATCAGCAACTAGACCACGCCCTTCAAAAATGTCGCATAGGGTGTGGTAACTAATGAATTTTGGGAACCCAAACTAACGATAAGTTGTTCATATCAGCATCTGACACCAGACAGGGATGTAAAACATGCCTTGCTAGCGCCGTCTAATACATCGTCTGTCGATCTGTGGAGCGATGTGATGCTGGCCCACTTGGTCAATAGAACATTGGGACTCGACGGGCCAAGGGACAATGCTGTGGCATAGGCCGCGAGAGCCTCTTCGGGCTTCTTTGCCACTAACACCTTATCTCCAATGGACTCGAGAGCAATGATGCATTTATTCGTAAAACCTGAAAGCAATGAGTGTATGTTAATCCCTAATAAATGGCGATGAAACTCACTCGACAGCCAGTTCATGATGATTGAGTCAGATTTTGCGTCGTCACCTGCGGACTTCTTGATGTCGATGAGTAAATTTGCAGCGTCAGAGACATGGCCATCTGCATAGAGCGTTTCACATTCATGTTTTTGTCTATGGACGCGAACGATTCGTTGAGATTTAGTGAGTTCTGCGCGGAGTTTCTCGAGACCCACTGATGAACGCGAACAACGGGAACATTCTATCAGAGGCTCGGATGACAAAGAACGCACGCACTGGACATCCGTTTGGCTGCACGTCGGTCGACGGCAAGCCGAATACAGAGTTGAACGAATGTATCTTTGAGGTTTGTTTTAGTGCCTTCGACGACTATTTGGGACAGTCTCTGCTTCGATCAATGAAGTAGATTGAATGGACGCAAGGTGATTGACATGCCTGATCATCAAGGTATGGTGTAGATAGGACGTCACACAGGTCCCACAGCGCGATCCCTGAGCTTCCGGCGATCAAAAGACGGTAGCCTGAAGAAATGACCATGCAGTCAACTGGACCAGGACAGTATACGACGGATCCAATTTGTTGGTGAGTAGTAGTGTCCCAGAATGAGACGGACGAATTTGCGCTAGCTGCGATAAGTGCACCATTGTTCGACGAAGAAATGCAAGTAGGCTTATAGTTACTGTGAATTGGCCATTCAGAGAGCGTCTCCAGGGAGGAGGCATCAAGGCAGAGTATGTTGGCCTCGGAAGACAAGACAAAGAGTTGCTTGCCGTCATTGGCCCAGGTAATGGACAGGGCGTGAATGGTGGTGCTGCGGAACTCGTTGTGATCCCGGATGTCGTAGATCCCAAGAACGTTACAGGCGTTGTAGAGATAGGCAAGAGCGTAGACAGTGCCATCGGGTGAGAACTTGACCGTATGAAAGTCAGCGTCTTGCTTGCCACCAAGCCATTTGCCATCTGGGAGTGACCAAAGTATGGCCGACTTGTCATTCGATAACGTCGTAAATTTTGTCTCGTCTGGTGAAATGTCGATTGACTTGATGGCTTTCTCGCGTTTGATCTCCTTCACTGTCTCACCACTCTGTGCATTCCAGACCACCACTTTGCCTGTTTCCGTCCCAGCAACGATCCACTTCTGTGAGGTTGCGATGCTGCAAACAACACTCCCCATATCTGTGGGTGGACCGACCTCCTGGCCGTCTTCTGTCCTCCAATATCGAATCTTCCCGTCCACGCCGCCGCCCAGAAATCGTCGTCCATCACCAAGGAAGGCGACAGGTGTCGTACTCTGAACAGCGATCCTAATGTGCTTCCGCTCAATGAAGCTGAAGGATTTCAAGTTGTGGTTTATCTCTGAAGTTCCCGTCCATGTTTCTGCATCGCCTTCCCTATCTTCAACTCCCATTGCTTCGTTGCTACTCGAGGATGGTCGGGCTGAGTCATCGCCTTTCGTCAGTATTTCCTTATGGTTGTCGCCAGCGATCCCAGCTTCTTCCTTCTGCTGGTTGCTACTAAAAGATGGTTTAGTCGCTTCTTTTCTCCTCATCAGTGTTGCTCGCCCAGTCGACCGCCTTTCTCACCTGCACTTCCTGATGGGTCACTTGGTTGATTGTTACTTGTGGAAGGTTCTTTGCTGCTCGTCAGTATTTCTTCTCTCCCATTGACCGCATGCTTACTATCTCTCCGCAGAAGGCCTTTTCGAAACATAATTGCCCAGGTGTTGAAGCGCTAAAGGATGAACGCGTGTTCATTTCGCGACCCCTGGTATTCATGTCAAGTTGCCTTATCGGAATCCACCATCTCGGCACACAGTCACCTCGTGCTCTTCACGTGTGTCATTAAAATTTTTTCATTGCTCTTATAAGTATTGACTGACTCGCCTGATTAGAGCCCGAACAGACACCAGTTATCCAAAGTATCGTGAGGTTCCAAGTCTGATATGATCGAGTTCAAACCATACGTCTCGTCAAACACGACAGAAATCATCACGATCGGGACAACTTATGATGTCTGATAACGTTCGATAGCTGCCGGGCATGTTTAGATCTTCTTCGCCATTGTGGTGGTCAAGGTCTCTTTAACAGCTCCGTCCTGGTTGCGATATCCATCAAGGTGTTCGGAAACAACCCTCCTCACGTCCGAGTGGCCACCTTTTGGGTTATATCCAATCAAGCCGAGCTATATATGTCGAAGTGTACCCTAAGCCCAAAAGGAGGAAATGGACAGGTTGGGAAGAGAGACACGGAAAGCAACATTGGTTAATCATGCGTTCTTTCTTCGAGTAAGCGGTGAACGGCAGTAGCCCTCTCACTAGAATCCAGTGTCGCCAAGAAACCTCTGTATTTACTCACCATCGTCGCACCGTCATCACGACTTCGCACGTACTCCCCCAACCTTGTTCATGTTGGCCTGTGTAACGGAATCCCCGAGGTGCTAATTGTGCCTCGCCAGCGCGCTCGCAATCGCAAATGTCCGATACTGAAGCACTCCGGGGGCTCTGGCAAACGGGATAGAACCTGGCATACGATGTCCCTGCGTCTCTTTAAGACCGATAGGTTCTTGAGGTTCATTCGCGCACGACCCTTTCTCAACAACACTCTCCTCGACAATACAACAGGAGCACTCAGCTTGGTCACTCATCTGTGTGGGGACTGTTCGGATCACGAGGTACCCAGTACTTGTAATGCATAGGTGTCTCTCAAGGCCCCAGAACTCACTGAAGTCTTTGCCAGTCCAAGAGGACTGACAGCCGTTTCCAACGTAGAAGAAAAGATGGCAGTGCGGATTGAATTGTTCACATACGTGAGCCGATGCAGTGTGTATGCTTGTTAAAATGTTCCTCTGTACATGTACATGTACATGACCACTGGCAGGACTGACTACGCATGAACAGGGCCCTTCCGCACTTTCTCGGCTCGCGTAAGCGGTTCGATCGGCTGCATAAAAGGAGGATTAATCAATGAGTATTCTATCTAACATGCACGTACTATAACATATGAAGTTGAACATATGTGAACAGGAATGAAAAAAGTAACCCAGCACTATAATCTCGTGGAAGTCCGAGCTAAGGCTACAGTACCTCGATGGTGTCAATATTGTCCACCAAGTCCGTCAACGACGCCCTGTCCCGAATCTGAACCATGATCAAACTGTCCGTCGCGACACGCCTATAGTCCGCTCGCGCCACCTTCTCGAATAAAAGCGCCCCGAATGGCTGCTTCAGACGGGCGACCAACCGAAGCGCCCGCGTCGTCTTGTCCAGTCCGCCCGTCCCGCGAGCGTACTCTTGGTCGAGCAGCGGGCGGATCCACGGATGAACGAGACAGTGCTCGTTCTCCGTGGCGAGTTCACTCGCCGTCGCGATGTCGACGTCCCCAAGGGCGTCCGTCACCGCACGGTATACGTGCAGGCCGGCTCCCCCATTCTGTCGTAGGGAGGAGACAAGTTCAGTGATGGAGAATCGAATGCATGGGAGCCGCAGCCGAGTGAAAGCGAGTGTGGCAGATGGCAGGCCGTTCAACTGGTCGTATAATGCTACAGCAAGAGATAGGTCCAGTAGGGACGAACGCAATTCGCTCACGATACGATCCAAGTCGGTAGTGTCCATGCACGGAATATGAGGCGGTATGAGTGGATTGTAGACCGTGAGGTTCATCGGTAGGCAGCTGTTGTACTCATTCGCAATCCCGGTCCAGGCAAGGATTGTTGCGTCCCCGGATCCAGTAAGCACACACTCTAGTAACCGCCCGACTGCACGGGTGCCCTCCCCATAAATCACAGGGATAGACGCGTTGAGAATGCTGAGCAGAGAATATGCAGCGTCTTCCACGAGAGTGGTCTCCCGCACCGAGGCGAGATACAGCTTCTCTCGCACGCGGTCAAGACCAGGACGGAGGACGGCTATCTCCTCTGTTGAGACCTGAGGAACTTCCATTTGACTGAGAATCAGGGGGGACGTTTTATGATTGTCAAGTGGCAGTCCGAGATAGGGCTTCCAGTCCTGTGTGTAAAACAGGACCCGCTCGGCAGCCACATATTCCTGGCGCGTCCACACCCTAGTGTTCCAGATGCTGTTCCGGAGTCCGTCCGGTACGTCCGACTCAGAGGGGACATCGCATAGGTGGACGATCGTGACGGATGATCCACGATACCATCCAAACATGGCGACCAGCGATTCTTGCAATACGACATTATTTTCTTTGTCAATACAACATGTATCGCTCCAGGCCCATCGGAACCCGAGTTGACGCACGAGCGAGCAGAATGTCTGGAGCTTGATGTTGCAGTGCGATGCTTCTAGCTTGTAGATTGTGACATGAACGACTTGCTGGAAAAGGGGTTCGTCATGCCCCCACCTGTGTGAGAACATCACGTATCGGTAGAAGTCCTTGACCTCTCCCCGAATCCAAGTGTGGTCTATCACTCGTGTCATGGACGACACAAGCTCGTGAAAGATTGGGAGCGTCTCGAATGTTCTGGCCAGGTCTGTCCTGCTGAGCAGGCGACCGGTTGTAGTGTCGATGAGAACCCGTGGCATGTGAGAGATGGTGGCGTGGATGATACGTCGAATGAGAGGTCTCGCGTCAGTGTATTGAGAAGGGAGTTCTGTGGTCTATGTTAATCGACACCTTTGGAACTATCAAAGTTATGACTCGCCGCGAATATCTGCATCCTGGGATTCTCCGAGTTTCATGAGCATTGTATCGAAGGCTGAAACGGCTTCCGCATGGCGTCCTACGCCACGTAAGGTTGTATATTTTAGCTCATAGCCTCGATGAGACGATGGGTCGAGTTTGATCACCTGCCAGCTACGTCACTGTTATTGTCCATAGCGTTAAGACGACGCATACCTCCTGGGCATCCTGGAGCGCATCTTCCCATGAGTTCATCATCACTCGTGCATTGCATCGCTTCATTAGTATGTCCACCGGGTCCAGTAAATTTAGCGACAATATATTTGAGAGGTGTTTCTCTGCTTCATCATAGATATGAGAGCCCAAGGCGGCGTCAGCGAGCAATTCAAGCCTTTGGGTACATCTCTGTCGAAAACCTGTGTGAAAAGATCAGAAAAGCACTACTAGGGTGTTCAGTAACAAATACTTACCAAGTTCCCACTGTAGTCGTTCGTCCTCATCGCTCGTCTCCGATGCCAAGTCATTTCGCATCTTCCGAAAGCAGTCAATAGCATCAGTAACTCGGCCACGTCCTTCGAAAATGTCGCATATCACGCGGTAAATAATAGAGCTCGGGAGCCCAAGCTAAGCATCTTGTATCATCACCTGAAGTCAGACGCACGTAAATGTATGTACCTTGTTGGCATCGTCTAATGCATCATCTGTTGATCCGTGGAGCAGTGCGATGCTGGCCCACTTGGTTAATAGAACATTGGGGCTCGATGGGCCAAGGGACAGTGCAGTGGCATAGGCAGCAAGAGCTTCTTCGGTCTCTGACGCCTTGTCTCCAATTGACTCGAGCGCGGTGATGCATTTTTTCGTGAAACCTGAAAGTAAGAAATGCACACCGTTCTCTGATCAGTAGCGACGAAACCTACCCGTAAGCCAGTCCATGATGAATGCGTCAGATTCTACGTTATCGTCAACAAATTTCTTGATGTTGAGGAGGGAATTTGCAGCGTCAGAGACATGATCGCGGGCATAGAGTAACTCGCATTCGTTTTTCTGCCTGTGTGCACGAACGATCTGTTGAGAGTTGGCAAGTTCTGCGTGAAGTCCATCAACCGTTTTTTCGAGATTCACTGATGAATGTGAACGACGAAAACCATGAGATCGCGAAAGTACCTACCGAACTTTGAGTGTAGCAACCCGATGGCGTTTTCCAGGGCATCTTGCTTCTCTTTGGCTGTGCGCTGGAATTCACAAACGACCTGTTGAGATTTGGCGAGTTCTGTACAGAGTTTTTCGACCGTTTTCTCGAGTTCCTCTAACGAACGTGAACAACAAAACAATGATTAGCTAAACTCGATTCTGGATCGCGAAAGTATGTACCAGACTTTGAGCGTAGCGACCCAATAGTGTTTTGGAGGGCATCTTGCTTCTCTTTGGCTGTGCGCTGGATCTGTTCAGATTTAACAAGTTCTGTATGGAGTCTTTCCACCGTTTCCTCAAGATCCACTAATGAACATGAACGACGAAAACAATGATCAGACAAGCGCAGATCTGGATCGCAAAAGTATGTACCGGACTTTGAGTGTAGCGACCCGACGGTATTTTCCAGGGCATCTTGCTTCTCTTTGGCTGTGCGTTGGACTTCACGAACGATCTCTTGAGATTTGATAACTTCCGCACGGTGTTCTTCTACGGTTTTCTCAAGATTCGCTAATATTAAAAACGAGTTATCAGAGACGTTCAAATTCAACGAGGGCACGCACTGTTCCTCTGTTCGGCTGTGTGTTGGCCGATGACGGGCCGAATACATTCTTCGAGGCGGAGAGTCTCCGTCTTTTCAATGACTTTTTTCCCCCGTTCAAGTTGCTGTCAATAACAACCACTTGGGGATGTAATCCAGGGTATTAAGGAACGACTTACCTGACGGTACGGAGCAGAAAGAACGTCACACAGGTCCCACAGTGCGATCTCTAAGCTTCCGGAGATCAGAAGACGGTAGTTTGAAGAGATGGCCATGCAGTCAATTGGTCCAGGATGGTGTATGACGGTGCCAATTTGTTGGTGAGTGACAGTGTCCCAGAATGAGACGGATGAATTTGCGCTTGCTGCGATGAATGCACCGTTGTTCGACAAAGAGATGCAAATGGGTTTATTGTCACTGTGAATTGGCCATTCATCGAGCGCCTTCAGGGAGGAGGCATCGAGACAGTATACGTTGGCGTCGGAAGACAAGACAAAGATTTGCTTGCCATCAGGGGCCCAGGCGATGGACAGGGCATGAATGAAAGCGTTGCGGAGCTCTTTGTAATCCTGGCTGTCGTAAATCCAAAGAAAATTACTGTCTTCGTAGAGATAGGCAAGAGCGTATTCTGAGCCATCGGGTGAAAACTTGACCGTGTGATTGTCGGCGTCTTGCTTGCCAGCAAGCCATTCGCCATCTGGGAGTGACCAGATACGGGCTCTCTCATCTGATAATGTCGCAAATTTCGTCTCGTCCGGTGAAATGTCGACCACCTTGACCGCTTTCTCGTAGCATTTTACCCAGTTCACCTTTTCGCGACTCTTTGCATTCCGGATGATGGCCCGGCCACTTTCCGTCCCAACAACGATCCACTTTGGTGAGGTTGCAATGCTGCGAATGGCACTCTCCATATCCATCGGTGTCCCAATCTCTTGCCCATCTTCTGTTCTCCAAACTCGAATCTTCCCGTCCATACCGCCGCTCAGAAATTGTTGTCCGTCACCGAGGAACGCGACAGACGTCGCACTCTGAACAGCGATTCTGATGGGTTCCGGCTTGATGCTGGAAGATTCCATGTGGTTCATGTCTGAAGTTCCGGTCCGCGCCTCTGCCTCGCCTTCCCTAACTTCAGCTCTCAATGCGTCGTTGTTACTCAAGGATGGTCGCAGTAATTCCCTATGGCTGTCCCCAGCAATTCCTGTTTCTTCAGTTCGCCGACTGCTACTAGGAGACGGCCTAGTCGCTTCTTTTCTCCTCATTAGCGTTGCTTGCTCAGTCAACCGCCTTTCTCACCTGCACTTCCTGATAGTTCCCTTGGTTGATTATTACCTGTGCGAGGTTCTTTGCTGCTCATCAGTGCTTCTTCTCTCCCATTGGCCCACATGCTTACTATCTCTCCCTCGCAGAAGGCCTTTGCGAAACACACTTGCCCACATGTTGGAGCGCTAAATGAAGAACGCGTGTCCATTCGTGCAACACTTGGTGTTGATCCGTCCGGAATTTACTATCGCGGTGCATAGTCACCTCGTGCTCTTCACGTGGGTTTCTTTCGTTGTTCTTGTAAATATCGACCGACTCGCCTTACTAGCGCTTGTAGGCCCGAACAGACACCAGTTATCGTACGTGCAGTTCCAAGTCTGATAAGATCGAGCTCAAACCACAAGTCTCACCATGGCTAACTCTTCCTTGCTATCGTGATAGTCGATATTTCGCTGACAGCTCCGTCTTGGTTACAAGGTCAACAAAGTGTTCGGAAACAACTCTCTTCACTTCCACCTTTTAGTTAATGGAGATATGGAACGATGGTGTGCATGGAAAGCGACATTGATAATCGTGTGTTCTTTCTTCGAGCAGGAGGTGAATGTCGCCTACCACAGTGGCCCTCTCACTGAAGTCCGGTGTCGCCAAGAAATCACTGTATTTGCTCGCCATCGTCGCGTTTCATCACGCCCTCACGCGTACTGCCAACCTTGTACATCTTGACCTGCCTACCGAATCCCAAGGTGATAATGGTGCCTCGGGAGTGGGAAAGATCCGATATTGAAGCATTCCAGGGGCAGTTTCAATCGGGATGGCGCCTAGCATACAGTGTCCTCGCGTCTCTTCAAGGCCAATAGGTTCCTATTCGCACCCGACCCTCTTGCCACAACACTCTGCTCGACAAGCTTCCGCCGTTAGCTTTCCTTACATCCACTTGACGGCATTGTCACTCTTGCATTCGTTTTCAGATCTCTCTTCGGAGGTAGATCCCGACACAAACGACGGCCGTGTTTGGTGAGGTCGAGACGGAGACCACGCGCATGTGTACAGCGAGGCAAGTCGTTTA
>JBBPTV010000824.1:0-14811 GCA_038094275.1 Tubosaeta brunneosetosa | reverse complement strand
AGACTCTGTGGTACCTCTTCATGAGTGTCTGCCTCTCTTGGGTTAAGTTGAACACTCTCTTGAGTACACTTAGGGTTACAGAGGGGAGGTCCAACTTCTGGTAAAGTTCTAGGAGTATGTTGTATAGGTCTTTGGTGGAGGTGTAGGACTCCATCTGGAGAAAAATTGCATCACAGATGTGATCCTGGATGATGCCATGTGCCTTTTCATCTTGCTCAGTCCACTTTCAGACTTTGTCTTCTGAGCTGATCATGTAATGCTAAACGTACCACGAGAGACGTTCGACTTAACTCAAGAGAGGCGGACGCTCATGAAGAGGTACCACAGCATCTCTCCTAGCAAGCTAAGTGCGAACCAGTGGATGAGGACTAAGAACGTTGTCTGAGATCGTGGACGAAAGATACAATGGGAAATCGTAGATTGAGGACAAAGTTCGTTGACAAAGGTTGACAGCGACGAAGGGAACTCAGAGGACTCGAGAATCGCTTGAGGACAGGAGATTGCTATGTTGTATTGTGTAGAATCAGTGTAAGGAGTAAAAGTACAGGGCGAGCAGTATATAAGTATTCCTATTGTGAGAGAATGGAATGCTATAGAATGTGATGGAATAAGGGGACACATCGCTGTTGTGGGAGAAACGGCTGTGGAGTTAATTGTCCAATCAAAAGAGGTTTACATAAGTGAGACGAAGTGAACAATGGAAACTAGAGAGAATGAGATGAATAATGGAAACGAGAAGGAACGAGACAAGAGAAAAAGAAGAAAAATCGTAACATTACCCCCATCATACAATTGAAGTACCAGCTCAATTTTGTTCTTCATAAACTCCAGCGACTTCCTCAGAAAAGAGTCCAGACATGTGTGCAGCATAGGGACAGTCATCAGCGATATGACCAGGTTCCATGCAGAGGGCGCAAAGTCGGTTAGGACAGAGACATGGACCATGACCCCAGTGACTGCAGAAGTCACAGAACGAGCGAAGACAATGGATGGCAAGATGACCAGGAGCAGGAGTATGACAGTGAGGACAATGGAATTGGGGGCAGTCGACTCGATAATGACCCGTACGATGACAGCAGAAACATACGGTGGATGGGGTAGCTTCTCAGGAATAAAACCAAGACTCTAATATTTGAGTGGGGGAGTCGAGTACTGTTCGTCCGTCGGCTAGACGTTGATAGAGAGCACGAACTCATGTTTGGGCTTCAAGGTCAATGATGGTGGAGCCATCAGCAACAGTGGCGCCGTCCAATGTGTTGGTTATCATCGTCAAAGTGGAGGGATTCAGAGAGGACTCAGGAGGTGGAGGAGGAACGTCCCAGTACATCGGGCCGATGTAGATAGTGTCAGAGTTTGATGACGAAGAGGATGGAGGTGGAGAGGATATATGGTCAATCAGGGTGAGAGAAGACGATTCAGTAGGAGAAGAAGGAGCTGGAACGGGAAGAGGAGATTCTTCAATTGGTGATCGGGTAGATTGACCACCATCTGGACGAGAGGTAACATTTTCGAGGTAAAAGTCTCGTTCCTGTGTAGTCAAGGAGGAGAATATAGGACGAAATACAGGAAGTATGATTCGAACAGGAAGTCTAGGTATGAGATTGGCGAAACGGTTTAGTGTTAACAGGTCAAGGACCCGTTCAGACAACTGCCCGATAGCAACATGAAGGGGAACTCCAAAAGAAGAGGGCAGGTTCTGTGGAGCGGAGTGAAAGTGAAGATTTTGAATGTGCACTACAGTGTGAAACAATCCAATGAGATGACACAAAGTGTCATCGTTTCGATACAAAGGGTCCTCTTGGACGATTCGTCGAAGAGCGGGATCAGAGAGAATAGCTGAATAGAGAATAGGCAAGACGTGAGGTGGAATTAAAGAAGGTTGCACAGGATAAGAACGTAAAGGCGATAGGTCCAAAGTGGTAGAGGAGCGAGATCGAAGAGTAATAGACATAGGAGGAAACGAAGCTAAACGTATGAAGATGACTTGGTTTGATTTCGAAAGGAAAAGTGATCGAGCGAACAATGAGGCCACTGCAAAAGAGGAAACAGGGAGAGAGACAGGATGAAGAACGCATCGCCAGAGGATCAGTTACTAGGTAGCGGTGCACAGCAGCTCGCTATGACTTTTGCTGATTCGGGCCAAGTGCGAGTGAATGGGAAGTGCAAGGGGAGGAGCAAGTTACTTCAGGGAGTGGGAGCGTTTATAAGTGGAAAGGATCCTGGGAGCGTGACGGAGATTTTCTTCAGGTTCCCATGTAGCTTTGGACCGAGAGTACCCCTTCCATGTGGTCAGGTACTGATAGTTACCAGGGCAGCCTTTGTGCGATAGGATAGCCTCCACTTCGAATTCTTCTTCATCATCTATTACTTCCAGAGGTGGTTCAGGGAAGGAGGGATCATGTGCTTCAGTTTGTTTGAACGGGGATAGAAGGGAGGCGTGGAATGTGTCATGGATTTTCCAAGAGGGTGGTAATCGAAGACGATAGACGAGGAGAGAAATGACTTGGGAGATTTCAAAGGGGCCATGATGTTTGGGAGTGAGTTTTCTAGAGGGGTAAGGAATGCGAAGGTTGGTGGCTTCTAACCATACTTTGTCTCCGACTTTCCAGGGGGAGAACGAGCAGGTGGAGTGATGAGTCATTGCTAAGCGAGCGGAGTCATGTGCTGCAAGGGCTTCTTCTCGTGCCTTGGACAGGGCGATCAATCTGTCTGATAGAGCAGGGATGAATGTTTTACCCAGGACAGGGAATGATTGGGGTTTGTATCCAAGAAGGAGAGAGAACGGAGATGACTTAGTGGAGCTATGGGGAACAGAGTTGTGGTGGAATTCGGCAGTAGTGAGGAACTCCGACCAGGAGTGGGGGTTGTTGGCGCAGAAGATACGAAGGTAGGTTTCAAGTTCTTGATTTGTTCGTTCAGTTTGGCCATCGGTTTGGGGGTACACAGTGGAGAGTTGAATGTCATATTGGAGGAGGCAAGCGAGTTCTAGGGCAAACGTGGAGGTGAACTGTGGGCCACGATCCAAGATGATGGAATCGTAAAGGCCGAAGCGTTTGAACACATTGTCGAAGAAAAGTTTAGCAACTCCAGCAGCATCAATGGTTTTGTTACAAGGGATGAAAATTACCCCCTTCATAAGGCCATGGTCGACCATGACCATAATAGAATCGAAATCTGAGGATAAAGGGAGATCTGTGATAAGATCGACAGAGATCTGGCGAAATGGCAAGGACGATGTGGATGGAATTGGGTTCAGAGGAGTGACAGTGGGGTGAGTATTGACCTTGGATTGCTGACATATGGCACAACCAGCGACAAAGTTTTTAACGAAGGTACCAAGTCCTGGCCACCAGAAGTCGCGTTCTAGGATGGCTTTTGTGCGAAATTGACCGGCATGTCCAGTGGTAGGGGATGAGTGAATACTGTGGAGGAGCACGGAGCGAGATGATGGTGGGACATATAAACGACCTTTGTAAAAGAGGTGGCCATTATCAAACAACCAGTCTTGGAGCGAGGAACAAGGGAATAACGGTGTGGCGTCTTCTATGGCTTTGAGCGCACAAAGGACTAGTGGGTCAGACGAGGATGAGGATCGGATGTGGTCGAGGAAAGCGAGGTCGAGGGCGTTGATGATAACAGGGTCTGAGAGGATAGATGTGTCAACATTGTCAGAGGAGGTGTCAATTGTAACGCTAAACGTACCACGAGGGAGGTTCGACTTAACTCAGAGAGGTGGACGCTCACGAAGAGGTACCACAGCGTCTCTCCTAGCAGGCTAAGTGCGAACCAAAAGAGATGAATGGAGGACGTTGACGGACGTCGTATCTCGAGGACAAAGAGATTCAGAGTTCAGAGACGAGGACGGGAGTCACAATGGGATTGTGTATCGAGGACGAAGAATATTGACTAAGATCTTGGGACGAGGGGACGACGGAAGTCGACGTTGACAAGGAAGACTCAGAGGACTCGAGAATCACTCGAGGACAAGAGATTGCTACGTTGTATTGCGTAGAATCAGTGTAAGGAGTAAAAGTACAAGGCGATCGGTAGATAAGCACTCCTATCGTGAGAGAATGGAATGCAATGGAATACGATGGAACAAGGGAACACATCACCGTTGTGAGAGAAACGGCTGTGGAGCTAATCATCCAATCAAAAGGGTTTTCATAAGCGAGACAATGTGAACAATGGAATTTGGAGAGAACGAGATGAGTGATGGAAACAAGAAGGAACGAGACGAGAAGAAGGGAGAAAAAATCGTAACATTCATAGACAAGTGAGAAATTTGATTTTGCAGGACAATAGTTTGTTTGAAAAAGACCCTATGTTCACTTTTGTGTGCTGGAATGTATGACAGAAAAGAGAACTGAACATCTCTTTGTCTTTTTGAGTCCCAAAGGATCTACAGAACAAACTAGGAGAATGTTTGTACACCCTTGCACCTGCACTCACCGATTTGCTTCAGAAATGGCAAGCAGATGAGTATGCAAAGCCATCTTCCGACATGCAACATGACACATTGTCATTTGTGAATTGATTAAGATGTGTGTCCAACAACATCATCAGTTCTAGTGGTTATAAACAATGCAGAAGAAATGAGATTAGAGGAATAATATATACATATGGAATGCCTGCCCTTTTCATCACTCTAAATCCATCGGATTTATGCAATCCCCTCATTGGTCTGTTGGGTGACATTCCCATGCCCAAGTGGCAAGGAATGAGCATTGGACAATGGAGTGTTTTCATAGCAGAACACCCTGCCCTTGCAGCTTTGTTTTTCAATGAGATCATGTGTTGTTTCTTCAAAATTGTGGTGTGCGTACATGGAAAAGAGCCAGGCGTGTTTGGGCATTGTAATGCTTACTACACAATGGTTAAAGCTCAGGGCAGAGGGACTTTACATTGTCATATGTTATTGTGGCTGTCCAGTAACCTGAACCCATAGCTGTTGCGTGACTGGATGAGAGAAAATGAGGAGTATCGATGGAATGTCATTCTTTGGCTGGAAAAGAATATAAAATGTAAATTACCTGATCAATGTCACATCTCTGATCACCCTTCAAAGCCAGCTAGTAGACCAGGAGATATGGATCCATGTTTGGATGATGCACCTGCAATAGACTCTATGACAAACGAGGAGTTTCAACGAGAATTTCAGTGGTTCGTCAGCCAATTGGCTGTGACGTGCAACTGGCACAAGCATATAGAAACATGCTGGAAACACTTGAAACCAGGTGAATTGAGGGACAATAGTATGTGTTGAATGAGAATCAATGGGAGAACAAGAGCAATGACCAAGATTGATGCTGAAACAGAATCAGTTCTTCTTCATAGATTGCACCCTTGGATAAGTAACTTTCACAATGTTGTCATCTTTTTGGTAAAATGTAACATGGACATCAAGTATGTTGGCTCAGGACCTGCTGCTAAGGCACCTGTAATCTACATTACTGATTACATTATGAAAAACAGCTTGACAGTTTATGCAGGTTTGAAAGCAATCAAGTATGTGTAACGCTAAGCGTACTCAAGAGGGTGTTCGACTTAACCCAAGAGAGGCGGATGCTCACGAAGAGGTACCACAGCATCTCTCCTAGCAAGCTAAGTGCGAACCAAAGACAGAGGACCGAGGACGATGATGAGGGAGCACACAGGTCTTGAGAATCGCTCAAGGACAGAGAATGAGTATGATGGAGATCGTAGACTCAAGACGAGGGACTTGGGGCAAGGAATCTGAGAGTCTTTGGACGAAGGATACTAACTAAGATGGAGGACAATGACGAGGGACTCAGAGGACTCGAGGATCGCTCAAGGACAAAGAATAGTAACGCTAGATTGCGTAGATTCAGAGTGAGGAACTATTGTACAGGCGATCAGGTATTTAACAGTTCCAATCGTGAGAGAATGGAACACCATGGAATGCTATGGAACAAGGGGAAACATCGCCGTCGTGAGAGAGGCGGCTGCGGAGCTAATCGTCCAATAAAAGAGCAAGATAAGACTGGACAAAAGAAGGAACTGTAGAGTCGAGTCATCTACCTTGGAAAGGAAATGACAACACGAGGAAGTCATTGGAAGGTGAAAGGTGAGAGGATGAGACGACAGTTCAGGATACTACTCAGGGGAAGAACATAAACCTGAGAGATAAAGACATGAGTCATCACCCGAAGGAAGTGTTGATGGCCTCAAGAGAAAGTCGTCCTTGACGACGAGAACAGAAGGGACTAAAGAGAAGTAATAAGCGAAGTGCTTGGAGACGAAGAATAAAAGGAAAAAGATTGTAACAGTATGCTTTGGCAAAAAATGAATGCTGTACAACAACCGAAAGAGAGGTTGGAGATAAACAAAAGAGTGCACTAGTCAAGACCGTACATGCTTTAATGGCTCGTCAGGAATTCTCTCATCTGCAAGTCATGAGTTACTTGGTTGGAGGTGGGGATCATTACACCGGAGATTCCTTCAGTACCTTATCTTGGGAAGACATTAATACATTCGCACAGATGACAGAAAATGCAAGATATGATGAGCCATCAGGTCTTGATAAGGTGAATGTGGCAATCACACCTGATTGCATTTCTGCATGGGAAATTATGGTGGATTATATTCACTGTCCAGTGCAGTCTGAATTTGAGGCACTTTCCTTGTGGTGATATGTGGAACTTGTTGAGTGAATTATGATTTCATAAAAATGTAAACGATCAGAAGAGCATGTATCATGATCCGCAGTGGATGATAACTCACCAAATACTATTGGGCATAGAACAACACCACAAGGACGTTTCACAGATCAACACCCAAGACAGGACACTCATATGGTTTATCTGCGTGCTAAACCTCATGTTGTGGTTCTCACTGGACGATCTATTCCACAGAAGAATGAAACTTACTGTCCAATGGAAGAATGGCATCAAGCAATGCTTTTACTTCTGAAACCTTGGTGAATGATCAATGATTTATTACCAGATGGGAAAGATTGGATGGTTTCATATAATGAAAGTACGTTTGCACAATATGAATCTCACGTTCTTGCCAATTTTGTGGTAGAAAATGAATGTGCAGATGCAGGAGATAATGAACAAGGGAGCTTGCTTGAATGTTATCCCATCAATCCACCAGTTGAAGTAGGCTATCTGAACACAATTGATGCCTTCCAACTTTCTGTTTCATATGAAATCGATCCTCTTGGGGAAAATAGTGTAGATACCGATGATGAACCAGACATATGGCATCAAAGTTTTTGCAACACAAATGTATCCGATGCAATTGACCAACTCTCGAATGCTTGTTTATTCGATTACCCTATATGCACATCCCCAATGAACTTGGAAGATATACAAACAGTATGTTCTAAGACTACTGAGGCAGATAAACTGTCATTTGAATGTTTAAAGGGACATATGAATGATTTGCATAGATGACACATGCACCCGCAAGAAAACACCCCTGATTCATCAACATCTGCTGACAGTCCATATGTTCCACCACCTATTTCAATTTCACAATTGTTTTCAACGTCAAGTGAGTATTGTTTGTGGTCCCACATAACAGAAGTGCAACAAACTGTAATAGATCGCATCGTTACTGAGACAGGTCTGATTGACAACATAGAACAACTGCATGCATTTATGATCATCACTGATCACTTTCTAACCAGAAAGCAAGATCAGCTTCTCATGCACATTGTGGGAATTGGCAGATCAGGCAAGACACATGTAATAAATGCAATTCGGCGACTTTTCCATGAATTCGGGAAAACTCACAAACTAAAGGTCACTGCCCCTACAGGTTGTGCTGCTGTTCTCATTAGGTGGTACAACTATCCATGCAGTTACTTTGCTTCCCAACTCATGAGGATGTTTCAATCAAGCAATATTGGAAGAAATATGGAAACACATTGAGTATTTGATCATTGACGAAATCTCTATGGTGTCCACACATCTATTGTCTAAAATATTAAGACGGCTGTGTTCTGCAAAAGCCACTAATGGCAAAGCTGCTAAAAAACCTTTCGGAGGTGTCAACGTCATTTTCATGGGTGATTTTGGACAATTGAAACCAGTATGTGAGTATGTGCTCTTCAGTGCTCAGCTGGTGAAAAAACTTAGCCCAAATATCAAAGAGACTGAAGAAGGCCAGTCTGCATTGCATGGTGCTTTTCTGTGGCATCAAGTTTCAACTGTTGTCGAACTGGTCAAAAATTGGCATGCCCGTTCAGATCCAGCATTCATTAACATGTTACAACGTGTTTGGTCTGGCATTGCCTGGAATGTTGTTTGACCACGTAGTGAGCAACAGGAAGGTGAAGGTGAAAATTACACTATATCTGACTTTGATGTTCTCAACAACCGAAAACTAGATGTATTGCAAGCCCAGCATGACTCAGAATGTGAATCATTTTTAACTACACCAATAATTGTGACAGAGAAAGCTGTACAAGATGCGATCAACTTCAAGAAAGCAAGATCTCATGGAAGTGCAAAAGGATTCCAGATTGTGAATTATTATTCTCATGATTCTTTTCAGCATTCTGTCCTATTAGATGATGTTTGACAGCTCTTGTGGTCATTGCCTTCATCGAAAACTGAAGACACACTGGGAATCCTTCTGCTATATCCTACTATGCTTGTCATTGTCACAGAAAATCTTGCATTAGAAAATTCTGTCGTGAACGGCTCTCAGGGGACAGTAGAATGAGTCAAGTACACCATGGATGAATTTGGTCGACGATACATATCGTGTGCATATGTGTGTATCACAAGTAGTCATGTTTGTGCATTTGATGACAATCCAGACATAGTACCCATTATGCCTGTTATCACATTGTTCAAATATGTTGACAAGAATGGCATGTCATTCACAATATGATGTCACCAAATCCCTATCTTGCCTGCATTTGCATTCACAGACTACAAAGTTCAAGGTTGGACTTTTGACTCTGTTATTATTGACTTGGGAAATTCCTGCTCATTACAAAGTGCTTATGTCATGTTATCCCATGCCAGAAGCTTACGATCTCTTGCTATCCTTTGCTGGTTTGCTCCCCATCGGATTTATCGTACACTTTCAAATGAATTCTGTGCTGAGTTTGGCAGGTTACGAAACCTGTCCTATTTGATGAATGAAACATATGCAGTCCAAACAGGCATTTGAATTGTCGCAGCTTATTAAAACTCTCTGATTTCTTTTTATACTCACATACTCTGACCCTTACTTTTCTTCCATTTCTCCTTTTTCTTCATAGACATTTCTCCATCCACCACATTATGGTCCCTATTCATGCAAGGTATGCATTTCTTTTGAAAGCCATTCTCGACTACATTATCATTGTCTTTTGTAGGTTCTCCCAGAAAGTTTCCATTCAAGCAACTTAGTGATAGTATACTTTTAACACTATTTGCTTGCAAACACAACTTCACTCTGTTATGGTGAAAGACAGTGAGTATCCTCCTTCACTGACTTGTAAACAACAAACCTTGAGTGCATCACAAGCATTTCTCATCCAATGTGGATATGCGCCACCCAAAGTTATGCATCGTAATGAAGGATTGAGCCTTTCTCAATACCAGGTCAATCACCATATCTTCTGATTGGTTATATATTTATGGTCTTGGGATCATGAATGGAGAATACGTGCTTTCACTTTTCTATTGGTTTCTTTCCATACTGCATTGTCATTCAACTTCAATAAATTGTTGACATTTTAAAAGAAAAAACAAACAATATTGCAAGATACACCAATGAATGCCACATAGATCATGACATCAGATTGAGTTCAACTATCTTTTGGAATTCAAAAAATTACATTCAGTGAGTAGTGATAAACTCTTTGCACACATTCCTCACTGATGAAAAGAACCTGCACTGTCATCACACATGAATGGACTTAAAGCTTCATACGTCCCATCACATGTCTCCCCTCCAATAGACCATACAACTGCCAATTTCACTCAGAAACATCTGAAAGTGAGTGTTTCTTTATCATTGATCTTTTCCATGCTTGACGCCTTCGGTGTGAACAGACAACCTTGATCAAAGGTAGAGTGAATTGAGTGGAGACAGTGTGGAGACACTCGGCAATGGTGAGCCTTTCCTTCATTTTCATCAAGCTCCATAGAAGATGACTCCAACCTATATCCATGTTCCTCATACTTACAATAACCAGTGAGTGTCGAAGGAGATGGTTCTTTGTCTTTGAATGCTATTGCATTCTTGATCCCAATCATCCAGGTGGTCAACAAAGGATATGCAGAGAAGAACCTGTCATTTGAGAAAAATTCATCACAACAGATGAATGAAATGTAAAGATGGGTTTTAAAGGATTGGTGGACCACGATTCAATGACATTGAGAGAATGTTCACCATTGGAGAAAGAAGAGACACTGTGAATCATATTTGTCTTTGGGTAAGGGGCTTTCAAAAACAACTTCACGAAATGATAGTTCATGTTGTGCAGAGCTGTCTTCATTTCCACTACTTCTCCTTTTGGCACATACAGGTCCATGTCTTCTGGCATCCAGCACTGAGAACCCTCAAAAACATGGAGCGCAGCTGAATCCGAAACAACTGCAGAGTGCTTTTCTAACATCTTGTAGAAAGCATCTGAAGGGAGCTTGAACTCATGGAGAAGATAAGCAATGTGGTGTTTGATAATGAGGTGCATTGCATTGTAATTGCCTTTACAGGTCCCTTCATATGCCACAAGATCAGCAATGGTCATGGAAGGCACAACCTTTTGAATGATCTCTAGGGGCATGTGGGTGAGCAAAGAACCTGCTGGGCAACAGGAATGGTAACACTAAGTTGACGAAGTTAGGCCTCTTCACCAAATCATAAAATACTTCCATGCACATTAATCTCTACCACTGCTGCCCCAAAATCGACCCCATTTCTCCTAACAGGTCTCTGTAATGATGAATGATGAGTCTGCACCGACGGCTCCACAAACTGCAAGTTAACAACATACCAAGAACCCCAATGTTTGAATAGCATAAGAGGAGTGAACGCTCATTGGAAGATGCTAAGAATCATATTCTGCTCCAGAATGTTTTTAAATCTGACGAGGCACAAATCGTAATTTCACCTTTTTTGATAATTTCATACCCGACTCCAACTCCCTTGTACATCCTCCCATCTATCCTGCCCCTGTCTTGATCTTCTTTCTACATGCTATCCCCACAATCCTCACAGTTCAGACCAGCATAAAATTCAGACAAGAATGTCATTTATGTGCAGTACATGTTTGAGAACATGCATACTTACACAAACTTCCTACTGTGAACAGAAACGGGCACTCTGAAATCCTTGCTTGAACATAGTCTGTATGCAGGGATCCACCAAAATACAAACCCTCCAGCTTCCATCATCCCACAAAGCTATCAAGATATTGTAGATTGGGCTGTCGTTGTTCGAAAACCATCTTCAACGGAACATACACACACATCCACAATTGTTTACAAGCAGCCTTTGAACAAGCCCGAACCAATATTGGAACCTGTGTGTATTCACATCCAAGGAATTCTAAAAGATCATGACTTGTCGACTTTTGGATCATGGGATGGGTGTGATCAATCATGTCATTTTGATATGATTACTGATAGACATTTAAATAGTACTGCAGATGGTGCAAAATCAGCTATGCAACATATCACACTGACTTCAACAGGAAACTCTCAAGTGTGGCAATCTGTGCTAAACGTGATCTCAAACATGAGGCATTTAGTTCATCACACTATCGGAGGTTATGAACATGGGTTACCCACCAATGAGCTGTACTTTCAACAACGAATTTTCATGAAAGTCCGCAACTTCCATGTTTATGTGACTATCTACAAACTGAAACATTCTTGATGTTCATAGGTATCATCTTCGAACCAACATCTACCATCTGCGTTGTTACCAGAAGATGATATAAGCAACGTCGCTAGCACCATTGAACCTATGTGAAAAATTTTCAAAAAGATCAAAATTGGACAGTTAAATGAAGAGCGACAGATCATACCTTGCCCATTCTCCACTCTGACGAATGGAGATGTGGTTGATGTCGGAATGATGTTTGACATCACTGTCCACCACTCTCTGTCAAAAGAAAAGATTGTCCGTGCCCATCTTAACATCGAACATGTCCTTCAACTTCTTATAGCTGATGACGAACCTATGTGACTGTCTCTCACTCTCCTCACCTACTACTCACTAATTAAAATGAATAATTATAGACTCCAAAAAAAAGAAAAATTGTGCCATCGCATTCCATAGATTTCGCAGAACCCGCCTCCTTTTCCTTTTCTTCCTAAGTTGTGTGACCTGCTTCGTTCTCCATGCACAAACTTACTTCACTATCTTTAGAGCACGCTAAACGATAATGTGTACATACAAGTGTGAAGAGAATTAAAGAGTGTATTATTGTTGCTGTAACTTATCACCCATATATATTCTTCCTCTCGACATGCCATATTTGTACTACCCCTTCCCTGAGGTTCCTTTATTGACAGCTACATCATATGAAACAACCACAAACATCATTCTCATCACCTTTCTCTGATCCTCGCTGTCTTGAGCATGACTTGTGCTGGAAAACGAAAAGCAGATGATGAGAACATGGAAGAACATAATTTACAACAGACATGAATTACAACTATGATCAGCACACAGCTCATTCACTGTTTAATTTTCAGCGATAACACTCATACGTCCAAACGTGAAAGGTGAGTGATGCTTCCCTTCCCTCTTTTCATGTTTCATAAACGTACCAACATAGAATCTCGAACTCTTCTGTTGAATCATCCAAAGCAACTGCAAGTGCAAAGTACATCTCCTTTCCCTCTCCACTACTAATCACCTCACAAACAGTACTATATATGCATGTAGTCACTCAAATACAATTCATACAAGCACTTCTAAACGTCCTAAATCACCATCGAACACCCCTCAGCTTCCATCTGATTCTCAACCTCCGATGTTGACCCAAGACAAGCCACAATCGGTACCTACTGTCCCCATTGAACTTAATGAGCAGAGCATTATCAGTAAACCTGCTGAAGTAATAGCATATGCTCCTTGTTGCTCACTCAACATTGTCTCACTTGTTCTAGCCGATTGCACATGTTTGCAAACTACTCAAATGCAAATGTTAATTGTTACAGCTTACACCATCTTCCCTCAACTTGTGTGTGGGGAGAGAGACATTCACTTGCAGACAAAAGTGCTTTCTGGTGTTCTGCCTCTGCTCGCAATCCAGTGACTGTGTGGATCATTGGTAACTTAACAGATGTTAAACTAGAACATGAAGACTCCCCATCGAGTCAAGTAGGGGTACAAATCGAACCCATCACTGTCAATGGCTCCAAACATGCGCATGCCCTGCTTGGTGATCTCTGTTATCCTGTTGTTCATCCGTTCACTGTTTTCAACATTTATGATGCCACTTTTCATGCCCTCTGTAGTCTACGCTGATCAATGGGCAACTGTCAAAGCAACGTGTTTCATCAAAACTTTCAGAGAACAAGGTGTCAACAAGGCACTTACATTCCCTCTGTTCTAAAGTACATACCTGAATATCCTTTTAGTGTCGTCCATTTACTGCAGTTTATGATGGTCACTTAGAATTTCACATCGACAAAGCCAACATGCTTGCCTATCCACCGTGAGACCTATCAATGAATGACATCGTCCTTTTGGAATGTCACATTCATCGTTATGTGCCCACCAATGCCAAAGATAGTCCTGGTGGGTGGTTCACATTATAAGGGGTCTAATCTAATTGGGTGAGGTTAAGGAAGGTTATGGTACCCCAAAATCTGCATTTAAACCGATGATATAATCTTATTTGAGAATGGGTTGAAGTCTGAATGTGTTAAGTTGCATTGATAATTTCAAAAAGAAATGAACGTGGTTCTCTAAAGAAATTTATCCACAAATCCCCATTTGGCGCAAATGCGGAACAATCTCGAAAACGTTGTATACATTTCATAAAACAGATTTAAGCGCAAATCCTCATGTGGCGCAAATGCGGAACAATATCACAAACATTTTATTCTATGAAATACATTATCCGCAGATCCCCATGTGGCGGGAATGCGGAAAAATGAACTACCCAAGTATTTTGGTAATCCGCACATGCGCTTATATTGCAATGTCTCAGAATTGGCTTGTATCAAATATAATATACATTTTCTCCACATGTGAGTCGAGGTCGAAGTCTGAAGGTGTTGAATTGTATTGATACATTCAAATAGGAATGAATGTGGTTCACTAAAGCAATTTAACCGCAAATCCGCATTTGGCGCAAACGCGGAACAATCTCACAAACAATGGATAAATTTCATGAAAATATATTTAACCTCAAATCACCATGTGGCGGAAATGCGGAAGAATCTCACAAACAACAGATGTCTTCTATAAAATACTTATCCGCAGATCCCCATTTGGCGGGAATGCGGACAAATAAACCACCTAAATATTTTGATATTCAGCACATGCACTAATATCGTAATGTGATAATTTATGTATATCTTACAGTGTCATGATGTAAAAATCTGTGTATATGTACAAATATTATTGATAGATAAAATATTTCCGCAAACGCGCTGCATGCGCATTTGCGTGATCTGAAGCATGTATGTCCTTTTGTCCATGGCAGCGATAATGCCCTATGAGAAAATATGAGTTGAGTATAATTATGCATTCACCACATTTGCATAATGTGACATAGTGAGTCATGACAAAGTGCATTAGATGCTGTTAGAATATATGAAGGGTTGTTATATTTTACATCTGAATCAAATGGGATCAACGTGAATGCAAGGAATCATG
>JBBPTV010000823.1:0-11416 GCA_038094275.1 Tubosaeta brunneosetosa | reverse complement strand
ATGTACCGAGCCATATGAGCTTGGCTGCATTCTGTGCGATCACGTTTTCCAATTGCCATGGGCTGAGTGTCACTGAAGAGTCACTCGACTGATGGATTAGATTTGAAAAGTTTGTCCCGAACAAGGAATTAACGTCTGAGCTGCACAGTCTCCATTAGTTTGGGTTCTCGGTCAAACACGTTAAGTCAAGTACGCACAGATACGTCTCTGCAAACCCCGACAATACATTTCCCATCTAGATGATATGTTATTACGTCTGTGAATGAGCCCTCCATCTAGTGTATGAAGACAGACCCCAATGCCAAAGTCTGTGGAATTTGCTGGTGACCATACCGACCAAGACGTCCTATGAGAGAAGACAGCTTGATTGGGATTTTGCTGTAGTGTGTCATTTCGTAAACTCAATAGGGCCCGTGTTGGCAGTACATCAAGTGAACATGCAGCAATGTATGCTCTCTCTGTGAAATTTTCCCTCTATATATACACATGGTTAGCTTTTCAACATTTTCCAACAAAAACATACTCACACTTGGTGTTACAGTAGTCCAATTAATATTAACAGTGACAGGGTCATGCCAGGCTGATGAGTCATCCACATCAATGCCAAAGGTAATCATAAAAAACATAGTTTGAGGACAAGCTGTGCAGACATGAGGCTGTGTTTTGTCCAACCAGACAGTTTGAATACTACCACTGGGCAATACTATGACAGTGTTGATAAGGAGGAGAGGGAGTGCCATTTCATTACTCACATTAAAATGTATGCAAAAAACTACCATTATTGATCCCATTCTGAAAGGTGATTTGATGGTATTTTATGTTCATGTCTGGGACCCGTACTAGGGACAATGTGAGGTTGGGGACTAGGCCACATTGTGCAACGATTGTTGTTGTATTGACAGATGCCAACATAAAACTGATGTTGTTCAGATTTTGAGGTACATCATAGAGAGTGGCATTTAACAATCCATGGGTTGACAGGCCTAGGTCTTGGCTGCTCTCATGAGCAATGGGATAAATCCCCTCCCAGGATAGTAGGCTGATATTCACAGAATTGTCAGGCATGGCCAAATCTGTTTGGATGGTGCCACCAATAAGTATGCTGTTGAATGCCTGCCACTGCATTATAGATGATGAGGTTATGTGCAGGGCCAACATCAAGGAAAGATAGGCTCCAGCAGCAACTATTTCCCAAGTGGATGAGGATACTCTATGTTGCTTCCAGAGGGTATAGATTGCTGTACCAATGCCTGTCCATGCTTCTGACACATCATGTATGGTGGTCAGTTTTTGGTGTTTGCTGACAACCTTAAACAGTGCAAGGTGTTGCATGAGAAGGACCAAGACTGCAGAATAAAGCTAAGGCAAGTATGAGACCATGAAATACACAAATATAGTGTAGGTACTAGGCATACCATGTAAATTGCTTGGAGAAGTGCACTTAATCCAATTGACATTGTGTTACTGTTGTAGAGAATAACAACAGAGTGTTCTGGATGTTGAATAAGAAGGGTAAGAAGAATCAAATGCAGGGCTAGGAGCATAGTGTGAAGTGCATAACCAATGGCTTGAAGAAGTGTTTACTTTGTGACTTGGTAGTTTGGATTGAGACAGACTCCTCTCATGCAAATTCCTGGAATCTACTGCAACCATGAAATGACATTTGATCAATTGTTCTTGGGTTACACACCAGATTGCAATGGTTCCAGAGATCTGGAACCAATGGTATGAGTTTCCATGTCACTGAGTGGAACATAGAGGTTGCTTTCTTCATGTACATGTGCTATATGTGTCCAAAAAACAGTTTTGAACATTGAAGAAGCACATAAATTGTCCAGTGATGGTGTCTGCACACCATGGAGGTGATCACAGAGCACTTGGGAGCGTGACCCAAACCACATGATCTCTAGCACACCCATACTTGCCAGTGCTGGTGGATGATGACACCAAAAAACACAGATCACCAGAGTGAAGAGTAGGATAGATGCACAAAGGGCAAAAATAACCTTTTAAAATGAGATTTGTGCTCTAGAAATTTTGGACTGACTCACTGGCAGGAGATTGATCTACAATAAAAATATTACATTAGTGTTACTCAGACAGTAAGTCAGAAAATCCAGCTAGACACACATTCAATTTCCATTGAAGTATGAGCTGAAAGGTGGGTGCTTCTTCCATTCCTCGGTTAAAACCCCCTCCAGCACTACCCAATTCCCCAGCTGTATAATTTTGTTAAAATTGCTTACACTCACATATTTTCAAGGGTACCTAGCCACAGAAACTCTGCTGTAATTTTGGACACAGTGCTCTCCATTTTATCCTTGGTCAATATTAATGAGGTGTTAGTGTATTGCAACAGGGATGACCCGCTACAAGAGGATGTGTTAAGCCCCAAAATTGAACTCAGATATCTAAGATAGTTGTTAAAAGTGTGCATATGATAGGGGGTACTGAAAGGCCATACACATTGAATGCAGTGATATTTGCCCACAGTTGTGAGTATGTCATGGCAGGCTGACAATATTGGGATGAAGGAAGTGAATTAGCAGATGTCATAGCAACTGAAAGCTACTCAGTTTCAGTCAGCTCATAAGTTGTTTTCCATATGCAAATAAATTCACTCCAGAAGTTAGGTTCAGATCACCAACAGGTGAGTAAGCTGACCATTTTGCATCTGTTAGTTGCATGCTAGAGTCAAGCAGAATACCAGAGGAGTCCAGAGTAGCCAATTGATTTGTCATGTTCAAAGAGCATGCTATAAAGTATGTGGGTGATGAGAAATCCTGGGCAATACCACCTAAAAGATGCATAAGAAGTTTTAGTTATCAACACCTGGCAGCTACCATAATCACTTACCAGGAGAATGATATGTCCCATTAATATAGACATGACTGACACCATCAACAGAGCCATCAACTTCTAGCTCTGCTGAGACAATATAAAGAATAAAGGTTGAACAGACTGGTTCTGAACACTGAGGAATTTCTGGTTGATTGTAATACATCAATCACAGATAACAAACTGACCTTAATATAGGGGGCAAGCCAGATTTCATTAAGCACTATTCCCATCCTTGAACCTCAGACATCTGTTATTTCAAGAGAGTAACTTACATGGCAGATATGGAAGTGTGATGATAAAGGGGTCAAGACCTGACATGGATGTGCTAATGTTCCAAGCATTGTCACTTGAAGCCTCAACTGAAAGATTTGTGAGTAAACCACACTGAGCATTCACAGTGGTTGCTTGAACAGTAGTGTTGATGAAGTCCTGCATTGGGACATCATATAGGGTATTGTTGACTAACCCCTTGGTTGTATCACCATACAAGGCCTGTAGGAATGGGGTAGATGCAGCCACTGCTGCCCAATCCAGAGATCTGAGGTTAACAGATGCACTAGGCCAGGTTTCCACTGCTGGTATCATGCTTTCCACAGTGTTGTTGAATGGGTGAAACTGCACTAGAGTTGATGAGGTCACATGCAGTACTGAGATGCAGGCAAAGTATGCCACCACAAGGGAAATTGTTAGGGTTGATGATGCAACTTTGGTTTGCTGCCAGAGGACACTCAGTGCAGCACCTAATCCAGCCCAAGCACCATATATGTCATGAATCTGTGTCAGCTTCTTTGGGCTAGAAAAGATAGCAGATAGCATCAAGCTCTGTGTGATGAACACCAATAGGGTTGTGTAAAGCTAGGATTACATGGTCAGTTCGCCCGAGAAAGCACTACAAAGTTGGCTCCATCTTCCGGGTGACGTACACTGTAAAATGCTTGTAGTCCACCACTCAATCCGGTCATGAAAGCCTCAATGTTGTGTTGGACGACTATCCGATGCTCTATGTGACCTGATAAAGCGATTGCAAGGAGGACAATATGGAGAATAACCAAGAAGGCATGTAGGGAGTAGCACAGGAAGCGCCAGTGATTCTGGAGCCGCTGCTTGCCGCCATCTGGCCAGGCACCCTTAGCTTCCAATTGGAACATGGTATCGCAAGCCTGCCTACCTTTGTCAACTTGGTCTTCAGGCAGCGGAGGGGTCGTGCCAAATTGAGTCAAGGGAACGGCGCCTTGTCGTTGAGAGTCAGAAGATCCTTTGTGGAGGAGGCGATATTTCCCCCAGGAGAACAGATTGGTCCCATGCATTGAATCCGCTTGCCTCTGCACCATGAAAAGTAGATAAGGCTGATGTCTTCAGATGGGTATCAAGTGTGAACGTTCTGAATGACGGTCAAAGGACGTGGGACGTGGGAAGGCTAGTACGCACTACTGTTCAGTGAGAAATGGGAGGCCGGATGCTTCGATTGCACATTTCACGCGCACGGACCTCGTGGCATCCGATCAGCTCATCATGGATGATCAATGACCCACCAAGCTTCAACCGTATAAACGTCGCAGCGGCAAGTTGACAGTGCGCTGGCACTGGGCATTCATTGCCAATTGGATTGAATCGACGTCACGCTCGTGCAATGACGCTGATTCAAGATAATCAGCCACCGAGTTGGAAAATATGCAGCGACCATACCATCGGATTACTAAAAACAATGGCTTGTGACTCTTCCTGCTTTCAATTGGAAATCCAAAGGTAGTCAGAATGAAGTATGTGAATGTTAGCCAATACTAGCCGAATTCTACATCGTTTCGTGCAAGTGTAGCCATAAATAGTACTATCTGACCCCTTTAGTCAACTTGTTTGTGGCACCCATCGGAGGGTCTCTGACATAGAACGGTATTGTCCATTATTCTGTGACTACTCCGATGTTAAGTACTAGAGTCTTTGAAAACTTGCCATGCTGAGCCGGTAAGCGTAGTTTGAGTCATGCGTCTGCGCCCTGTCGGTCGACTCCTAGACTTTCCCCCGCGTACGTCCTGCACGCTAGCTCTTTGGAAGTGAGTAACCCCAGACTCCGTTCAGTGTTGAAAGATATCTCCTCCCAGTACCGTTTGCAATACACGTTGCATTCAAAGTCATCTCGAACGGCTGAGGTGTGTCTCCTACTTCCAACTTCGCCCTCTGCATCTTCGTGCCCACATTTTCAGTCACCAGCTCGCTACTGCCGACGCATCTGCACCATCATCTCTCCTGGAACCGGAGCTGGCTTGCGAGTGCGTCAAGACGGGATTGCATCAGGTGTATGAGGCACGTCGTCAGCGTGCTAGTGCGTGCCGTCACAGGGAGTCGGCGTTCTGTGCACCGTGCGGCTTGGTGCCACCTGACCGTTCGGACACTCACTGTGGGCGCAGGGATGCTTCCTGTCGTACTTGAGCTCTGGATGATGGTGTCGTCGTCTATGGCCGAGCACAGGCAGAAGATGTGTCTCAGAGTATGGCGCATCTAGGTCGGAGAACCCACCCAGGTCAACCTGATTAACAGTGATTATACATTCAAGCACATAGCTAAACAATCATTCAAAAAATGCACATACAAGACATTTTTTTCTAGGGTATAAATGACGACATCCGTGACCAGAAGAATTCCCCTGGCCAGCCTGTAACAATCGATAGTCGAGCGGGCATCACTCGTTCGCCGGCTCAAGAATCGGTTCCGCCTCCGGGTCACCCGACTCCTGCTCGACGTCACCAAGGCAAATATCAAACATACCTACTTCTCTCAGTCTATCCAGGCGAGGTTCCTCAATCGTCTCCAGACGGGAATGGAGTGATTTGGACTGTGCCTCGATCCAGAGACACTCGAGGACGCTCGTTCCGGAGACCGACATGAGTTGTCCTTCGGAGGGTCCTTTGCCGACGATAACAATGGCTAAGATGAGTGATAAAAACGACGCCAAGGACGCCAAGACGACCTTTTCGTCGTCGTGCACATGAGAACGCCATCCTCGTCAGGAAAATGAACATGACGTACGGGTATTGTGTTCAGCTGCATGAAAAGCCGGTAAAGTGCGTGAGCGAGCACAGAACATGACAGTGATCATGGGCACACGTACATGAAGGCGCCATTGTACTGTATCACGCGCTGCCGGGCTCTCTCCGCTAGAGCGCTGGAATCCACCCCAGCCCTCTCCAAGTATGCCAGCTTGCAGGAAACGTGGGTACGGTAAACACACAGAGAAAGCCAAGACATACCGAGCCATAAGAACTTGGCCGCAGTTTGCGCGATTGCATTTTCTAGCTGCCAGGGACTGAGTGTCATATTAGTAGGGTTCATGTCTTGAATGTCTATCCCAAGCAAGGACATGATGTAACTGCATAATTCCGTGGGTTCATGTTTTCAGTTGCATTGCGCTGAGTACTCACGTGTCCATAGCCGTGGGTTCAAAGAAGTAATTCCCCTGTGGAAAAATGATAGAAGCTGAGCTATTAATATCCCTGAACGCTGTCGCCATCTGCACAATAATATCTGCGAATGAGCTGGCATCTAGTGTGATACGTGAAAACAGACCCAGATGCCAAAATTTGTTGTATTTCCGGGTGACCACACAGACCAAGACGAGTTGCCAGGAGGCTGCGATGGTTGACCAGGGTACGCGGGCGAATCATTTTCCAAACTTATTAGCAAATTGGACTGCGGCTGTGTACCAACTGAACATGCAGCGATGTACGCCAGCGTGGTCACGTTTGGGAGGCCATCTGTTTACATGCGTGATTAATCGCGAGAGATTTTCCAATAAAACTTGAGGTTGAACTTGCCTATTGTCGTATAATTCCAATTAATTCCAACAACTGTAGAGTCGTTTGTGGATGCGTCCACATTGAGGCCAATCGTCAGCATGTAAAACAGAGTCTGGGAGCAAGCTGTGCAATCAGATGAAAGGGTGGAGCCGGCCGCCGTAGTCGGGTTAATCCCGTAGACAAAACCCGTTTCTACGAATTGTCAATAAAGGGGAGAAGTATTATACCATCACCCACCTGTTAGATTTCCAGGAAAACTCCCCTGGTTGACCCCGCTCTGAAAGTTAACTTGGTATACGCTACCATTCGTTTGGGACAACGTGAGGTTGGGGACCAGGCCACATTGTACAACAAGTGTCGTGGCATTGACGGATGCCAGGGAAAAGGTGCTGTTGCTCGGATCTTGGGGTACATCATAGACAGTGATGTTCGATAATCCGTAAGTCGTCAGATTCGTGTCTTGGTTGATTGAACGCGCGATGGGAAAAATCTCGGTCCAACTCAGTTCGCCAAGGTTCACAGCGCTGTCGGGAGATGCCAAATTGGTCTGGATGGTGCCAAGAAGGAGGCCGCTGAATGATTGCCACTGCATTATGGATGACGAAATGATGTGCAGGGCCAACATCAAGGAAAGATACGCTCCCACGTATATGATTTCCCGCGTCGACGATCTTAGCTTACGCTGCTGCCAAAGAACAAATATTGCTGTCCCGACGCCAGTCCATGCTCCAGAAACGTCGTGTGCAGCAGTTAATTTTCGTCTTTCGCTGACCATCTTGAGCAACGCAAGCCGCTGCATAAGAAGGATCAAAACTGCCGAGTAGAGCTAAGGCGAGAATAAAATTATCAAAACACACCATGGAAATTTTGACGCACCGTGTAGACTGCTTGGAGGAGAGCACTTAAACCAACTATCAACACGCTACTCTCGTAAAAGATAATGACGGAGTGTTCGGGGTGGTTGATAAGGAGGACGAGAAGGACAACATGCAAGGCCACAAGCAAAACGTGAAGCGCGTAGCACAAACGACGAGTGCCAGAACCGCCTGATGTATGGGGCGCCGATACATCGCCCGGACGAAGGTAATCTGATTCTATTACGCCTACATAAGAGATGACACGCAAAACCGAACGGCGGGGAACGTACCGGATCCTGGAAGACTCAGAGACCTCGAGCTACTCGCACGACTTCTTCCACCATAAAAAGGAGTAGCTGTATATACGGTACTGTTTTCTTCGTGTTTATTTGCCGGATGTACCCAAAAGATGGTCTCGAACATCGACGAAGCGCGTAGACTGTCTAGTGACGGTCTTTGTACCTGACTGAGGTGACCACGTAGCACCCGTGAACGCGACCCAAACCACATTATTTCCAACACGCTAGCACCAGACGCCGTTGCTTGGTGTCCTCGTGGAACACAGACCACCAGAACAAAGAGAATGACCGACGCACAGAGGGCAAGGATAACCTTTGAAAATGAGTCCCAAGTCCCCCAAAATACAACCGACTCACTGGAAGAAGGTTGATCTGTGATTTAAACAGACTAACATATCAGTACCGCGACGACGGCGTCAACAATTTTGCGTACATTCAACTTCCATTGTTGTACCATGAATGGCAACACAAGACCTTCCTTTGTTGTTCGGTTGAACCCTCCTCCAGCCTCACCGAGTTCCCCGGCTGCATACCTTGGGTGAGTCTTGCGATAAATCACAACATTTTCAAACCTACCTAACCATATGAACTCGGCCACGAGCTGGGCGACAGTGCTTTCGAACAGATCCTTTCTCAACAAGGATGGGGTGGTCGTATATGACTGCGCAGGTTCCCGATCACAGGACGATACGTTCATCCCTAAAAGCGATCTCATATATCTATGACAGCCATCAGTAACCAATGCACAGAAATTCAGGGAGCGAAGTGACGCACGCATTGAATCCCGTCATATTTGCCCATAGTGGCGTGTATGACATGAGAGGTTGACAATAGGTAGACGATGGAAGTGAGTTAGCGGATCTCACAGCATGGGCCATCTATATGCATTGGGATGACTCTGGTCAAGTCATGCCTCCCAGAACACATAAACTCACTGCAGAATTAAAGTTTGCGTCACCGGAAGGTGAGTAGGCTGGCCAAGCCAGACTCGTTTGTTGCGCGGCAGGGTCAAGCTGAATCCCAGTCGGATCGAGGGCAGCTGTGTGATTGGTCGTGTTCAAAGAGCATGCTATAAAGTATATAGGCGACGAGAAATTCTGGGCAGTACCACCTGAAAGGGCATGCAACCGATTCTGGTCGTTGACGCTCAGGGCTCAATTAATTACTCACCAGGTGGAGTATATGTTCCGTTGACATAAACACGACTGACACCTTCAACAGAATCATCGACTTCTACCTCCGCCGAGACAAAATAAACCATGGACTCATAGCAGATTTCTTGTGAACACTGAGAGATCGTTGAATAGTCATAGATAACACGATAAATAACAAGCTGACATCGACGGTGGGGAAGAACCAGATTTCGTTGAGCACTGTCACCATCCTTTAGCCTCAGACACTTGCCATCTCAAGGAAGCGACTCACATGGTGGATATGGGAACGTAAGGGTGACGGGGTTCAAATCCAATGAAGTGTTGACGCTCCACGAGCCGCCATTTGAAGCCTCGACAGAAAGATTCGTCAGTAGGCCGCACCGCGCATTCACCGTGGTCGCTTGAACTGTAGCATTGACAGTATCTGGCATTGGAACATCGTACAGAGTGTTGTTGGCTAACCCGTTCGTCGTATTGCCGTACAAAGTCTGTAGAAATGGGACGAGGGCAGTCATTGCCACCCAGTCTAGCGATTGAAGATTAACAGACGCATCAGGCCAAGATTCCACCATGGGTTGCAGGGTCGGTGTGGTGTCATTGAATAGTTGTATCTGGATCAGAGTCGACGACGTCACGTGAAGTACGGAGATGCAGGCAAAGTACACCGTCACGAGGACGATTGACAGGACTGACGAAGCGACCTTGGTTTGCTGCCAAAGGACATTCAGCGCAGCACCCAATCCGGCCCAAGCGCCACATATGTCGTGAATCTGCGTCAACTTCTTTGGGCTAGAAAACACGGCGGATAGCATCAATCTCTGCGTGACAAAGACTAGCACAGCCGTGTAGAGCTAAATATGCGTGGACATGAATCAGTTTCTTCGGAGGGTTTCACTCGCTATGCGACTTACAGTGTAGAATGCTTGAAGCCCACCACTCAACCCAGTCGTGAGAACATCGACGTGACGTTGAATGATAACTCGACGTTCTGCGTGGTGAGATGTAGCGACCCCGAGAAGGACGAGATGGAGAACGACCAAGAAAGCGTGCAGAAAGTAACATAAAAAGCGCCAGTGATCGCGAGCTCGCAGGTTTTCACTACAGTCTGTCGAAACATGTTTGAGCTCCAGAAATTACATTCAAGATTTGCCCACCTCCGTCAGCTCGGTCTTGCAGTGAAGGTGCCACGCCTAACTGAGACATAGGGATTTCATCTTGCGATTGAAAATCAGAAGATCCTTTTCGGAGAAGACGATATTTCTGCCAGGGTAACAGATTGGTAGACATGAAAGTATCCCTCAGGGCACAGAAGTTTGAGAGTAGCTCGAGCCACGGTAGTGGCCACTAAGTGGGCAGAACGGGCAGAAAGGCTGTCCTGGTTGCCACCAGGCGCTGGTACGTAAAGATTGATCATGACCACGCCGAAGTTGGGTCAACTTTGCCTTTATGTAAAATTGATGATGACAGCGCACGAACTTTGCTTGAAGTTGAGGCCATTAGCCTTTTGAACGCCTAAACTTCTGGAATACTTATCTGATTAACATTGAATGGTTTATTGAGCGCCATGATGCTTCAGCGGTACCCCCACTGACTCACGCCTACTATATGAGGTGAATCAGCGACCTTTCGGACTGCCAATACAATGAACCCAAACAACCATGCGAAGAACACTTCGACCCCGATATTGGTCAAGCTAGCACATGCGTCTGCGCCTCTTCTGTCGACTTTTCTCTTAATTCATCTCTCTGCGCCACTGCTTGCTAATATGGGTGGGTCCAGCTTGTCTTCCAGTGTTATGGTAAGAGTTCTCCGCGCGTATGTTGAACACGACCTGCACGATTTCACGAGTTAGCTCTTCGGAAGAGAGTACTACCAAACTCCGTTCGGCGAAAGATATTTCCTCTTGGTTCCGTTCGCAATACACGTCGCATCGGGCATCGCACGCCGACTCTTCACACCCGCCTCCAAACAGCCTCTGCGCACACTCACGAGCCCGCTGAGCCTCAGCGCCTACACCGCCCTGTGCATCTTCGTGCCCATCCACGTTTTCACACACCGCCTCGCCCCCGCTGACGCGTCTGCACCCATCTTCGCCGTCGGACCAGCGGAGTTGGACTATGAGTTCGTCAAGACCGGATTGGATCGGTTTCCGTGGCGCAGCTGGGCGCTGTACGCGGGACTCGTCGCGAGCGTGTTAGTTCACGCGACGGAGGGGGTCAACGTCCTTCGCACGACGTGGCTTGGGGCCACTCGACTCTCGTCACGGACTCGGAAACTCATCGTAGGCGCAGTGGGGCTCCCTGTCATGCTTGGGCTCTGGAGGCTGTGGAGAGAACCTTTGATGGCGTTGTCGTCTACGGCGGAGCGCTATAGCGCGTGCTTCACGACCTTGTGGGTGTACCGGGTGTAAGCCTGCTTGGCAGGGTAGGTATTATGAATACTGCTTTCGAGGTCTTTGTCTCATTGCCACCAAA